>VMDO01004877.1:61029-118906 GCA_007922755.1 Pedetes capensis
CGGCGGCTGGGTAACAGCAGACACAGCAGCTCGGAGGCAGTGTGAATCTGTTCCGTTTATTTCCCAAATAGCTCAGCCTTATATACAGAAACTACAATTCACTAAACCATATGGAAGGTCAGAAAAAGGACAAAGGGAATTGGCAGTATTGATGGATTACAACAAGGTTTTGTTAATAATCATTCCATTAGATTATCACTAAAGTGTTACCTGGAGATCAGAGTAAGAGATAACTTAGAGACAAATTGTGTTTATTTTGAACTAAGATGACCTAAGCATCTATGACTATGTTTATGCTCTACGTCTAAGTTATTGATTACTCTATATTTAGTGGGAACTAGAGGCAATTTAACTACTATAAACTACTCTGAACTTATGTGAGAGCTAGGGGTAGTTTAACTATCGTAAATCACTCTATACTAATCTGGGGACTAGGGGCACCTAAACTATAGTAAATGTGTCACCCTGTTAAGTTCACAATAAGAAAAATGGGAGTTTCTATCTTATCAGATTGTTTTGTTTACTGGGATGGATGTTCTGACTTACCAGATTGTTTTGCTTGTTAGGATGGGTGTTCTGCCTTATCAGATTGTTTTACTTGCTGGAGGGCCATTAGTATAGAAACTTTGGTTTGTGTTAATTCAAGGAGTTTAAGCTGTTGGAAGTCATTTAAGAATTCTTTTATTGTAAGTCTGCTAGGGAGGCTTTTTTAGCTCCCAATCTGAATGAGCACTGCTCAGGGAGTCCGAAGATTGTATATTTACACTTATTACTTGTTTTTCATTAGTAATTCCCAGAAATTTACTATATGAAGAAAACAGTGACCAATTTAAATTTAGGAAAAAGAAAAGGCAAGATTCCAAGTCCCTTTCCATGAAGAGACCCTTTTTTGAGGTACTCTTCCCCTCTCGGTGGACTTTCCCATCAAAGGCTTTGAGGTACTTTCTCCCCCTCTCGGTGGATTTTCCCTCTGATGCCTTTTAAAGGTACCCTTCCTCATGTGGGGACTCAGTCTACCCATCATGAGTGGAAATGGACCTGGCAAAAGGGGAAGAAGAGACACTTGCATGTATAAGGGAAGGACTGAGGAGTTATTTGAAGGAAGTAAGCAGAAAAGAGTTATTTACCCAGACACAAATAATTCATACGTCTATTTGGTTCATCTGGCTTAGGAAGGATCCAGAGATTCCAATTTTGCTAGCATTCCTAGGGCTTAAGGGATACCAAGGTCCCCCTAGGCTTGCATTTCATTATAAGTAGTCCATGTAGGTCAGAGTCTGGTTAGGATAGAAGCCCATGTGTTGTTATTGTTGTTGTTGTTAGGTGCCGTCGAGTCGGTATCCGACTCATAGTGACCCTCATAGGGTTTTCAATGGCTGAGTGCTTCAGGATTGCCTTGGGAGTGGATTGCCAGGTCCTTCATCCCATTTTTGCGGTGCTGGGAATTGAACTCAGGACCTCAGAGACTGCAGCGCAGCGCTCTACCCACTGAGCCAAATCCCAGCCCAGAAGCCCATGTAGGTGTTTCAAACAGGAAGAGGTTTGATATAGGGAATGAGAGATTCCCACCACCCCTGAAAGGCGGCAATTTCGCTTTGAGGAAACCCCCAGTGCCAAGGCCTTGGAAGCTGCCCTACCGATGTCAGAGGCTGTAGCTTCAAGATGAGTTGATCCCAGGTAGCTGTCCAGAGGTGCTGGGGGCCATCCGTGGCTATGATGCAATGATTCTCAGGGAGTTATCCCAAAGTTGGCCTTCTGCTGGTGCCCATGTACCTACAAACAACCACCCCTTGGAAAGAGAGATTTGTCTCCCTTGATCTCCCAAAGCTCACTCAAGAGCCTCTCCATTACAGAACTAATCCATACCTGCATGGAAAAGGGATCCTGGGAAAGGAAGTGCAAGATATTTCCTGAGTGGACAAGGTCAGGAGCCTGCTGAGGTGATCACAGCCAATCCTGCACAGGGACCTATCTTCATCCCTTTATCTACTGAACAGTCAGCAAGGACCAGCTATGCACCAGCATCTGCACTTGCACCTGCCTTATTTCTCTGAGGCTTCTGAGCACTGTGCTTATTTTCTAACTTTCCTTTATCTTCCATAATATGTGGTACAATTCTGGGGACATGAGTAGATATGCACTGACTACTTGTTGATGTAGCTGACAAAAATAGTTTGCCTGCTATTTTTAGTGGAAAAGAGTAAAGTGAGAAATATAATGTATATATCTCATTTACTAAGATATATATGTATATATTGTGGATACATTAGCATTATAAAGCTATAACATGGTAATTAAAGACAATTTGAAAAAACTAAAACTTTAAAAATTATTTATCAATTTACCAACAGTTTTGGTTTATTTATCTTTATTGTTTTTTCTATTTTTATCTTTTTTATTAGTACTTTTTTAGTGTACAGCTTAACATTTCATTATGATGTTTTCACACATGCATATCACTGTACATCGCTCATGTTCACTTTCTCCATTTCCTCTCATAACGCCCCTCCCCCTTCCCTTTTTGCCCCACCCATGGTCTGTCTTCTGCTTGCATATGTTGTTTGTGTGTACATATATTTATATGTCATATATATGTGTGTGTATGTATATATATTGTTGTTGTTATGTGTCAGAGTCTGGTCTGACAGTGATCCTATGCACAGATGAAACACTACCTATTGCTGTGCTATGCCTGGCACTGTTGCCAGTGCTTCTCTGTTATTCATAGGGTTTTCGATGGGTGATTGTTTTTTGAGAGTGGGTTGCCATGTCCTCCTTCCAAGCCTACAGCACCCGGTATTCCCAGATGGTCTCCCATCCAAAGTACTGGCCAGGCCTGACCCTGCTTAGCTTCCAAGATCTGACAAGATCAGATGCCAGGGGGCTATGGTTTCAGGATATATATATATATATATATATATATATATATATATATATATATTAGCCCTTAAGGGAAAATATGTGACATTTCTCTTTCTTTCCCCATTACTCTTTCTTATTATCCCCTGCCTCTTTTCTTTAGTGCCATTTTCCCCTCCTATACAGGTCCCCTTCTACTTTCATTACAAAGCTCCCTGACCAGTGATTGCTTTTTGTATTTAGGCCTCTGGAGTAGCTCAGTCTCACACAGTGGGCTCCCTCTCAAGATGGCCACAGCCCTTGGACATATGGAGTGTGGCAACATGAATCTCTTCTCCAATACTGACCTCCCCAGTCAGGAAGAGCCACTGTTTTACCCAATCTCCTGAGAGGATCTAAGGACTTCAAGGACTGTTGGTTTTTATTGTGGGGCTACCAGTCTGCCCACCAGGGCTGTCCAGTTTACTTTTTTGGGTGAGGCCTCTAGTTCCCCTCCCCCACTGAGAAGCTGGGCTGGAGAGTTGCCCTGTTTACCCCCTGTCACTGCTCAGCTCCATTCTGCATTCTGAGATTATCCTATAAGCTCTTTGGTGATCTCTATGCTTTTCCATAGCCCTGTGGCATCCGATCCCGTCAGATCTCAGAAGCTAAGCAGGGTTGGGCCTGGTTAGTACCTGGATGGGAGACCACCTGGGAACACCAGAAGCTGTAGGCTTGGGAGAAGGACCTGGCAACCCCCTCCCAAAAATCAATCTGCCATTGAAAGCCTTATGAACAGCAGAGAATCACTGACAATAGTGTTTCCCCTGTTGTACAGAGGGTCGCTATGAGTCGGATACTGACTCGACGGCACCTAACAACAACAACATGCTTTTCCAGTCTTTCTCTCTTTGAAATAGAATTCAAGTCTTCTTATTTTGATTCCTTTGTTTTATGGCTGGCATGAAATAAGGTTGAGGTATAGGGTGATAGTATGTGCCTGCATGTGAGTCTGATATAAATTTTGAGAAATAATAATTGGCAAATTCATTACTATCCTATAAATAGGACAATGCTCACTAATGGGTTAAATAACCCTCTCCCCAACATCTCATGTTGGTCTGCTTTGTTGTGATTTGTCTCATTATTTAAAAACTAGAACATAGAAAAATCAGTTCCTGTTACTTTAGAGTTCTGATCAGTTGAAGTCAGAAGTTTCTTATAATTGGAGAACTTCCCTTGGAATGGCAGCTCTGAGGAAACAGATTCTCGGATGTGTGCAAATCCATGAAGTTGAGCAGGCTTCCTAAGAAAGGCCAGAATGATGTAAGCACAGTGAGCTAGCTGATGAGCTCACATTATGAGGGAAGTGCTGTTTGCTTTGTGTCCAGTTCCTCCTACTAAGGCACTGCTAACAGAAGATCAATCCCCTGAAGTTGAATAATTTTAAGTGATTCTGGATTTTCCTAACACTACCATAGAAGAGGGCTGGGATTTAGCTCAGTTGGTAGAGCGCTGCGTTGCAGTCTCTGATGTCCAGAGTTCGATTCCCAGCACCGCAAAAATGGGAGAAGGGCCTGGCAATCCACTCCTGAGGCAATCCTGAAACAGTCAGCCATTGAAAACCCTATGAGGGTCACTATGAGTTGCATACCGACTCAATGGCACCTAACAACAACAACAACAACCATAGAAGAGGGGCTAGGCTTTAGCTCAGCTGGTAGAGTGCCGCTGTGCAGCCTCTGAGGTCCCAAGTTCAATTCCCAGCACCGCAAAAAATGGGAGAAGGACGTAGCAATCCATTCCCAAGGCAATCCCGAGACAATCAGCCATTGAAAACCCTAAAATGGTCGCTATGAGTCGGGACATGACTCAATGGCACTTAACAACAACAGCAACCCTAGAAGGGAGTTCATACATCATAGTCAGCAACAGACCAACCTTCTCTAAGTCTTTTAAATGCATGCACCTGTGACGTAAAGAGACTGCTACCTACCTTGCACTGGTTATGTGAGGATTAAATTAGTGCAAGTAAAATGACTGGTGCAAGCACAGATGTTCAATACTTGATAGTTTAACAAGATGGAGTGCTGGGCGCAGTGGTGCACATTTGTAATCCCAGTGGCTCAGGGAGGCGGAGGTGGGAGGATCGCAAGTTCAAGACCAGAGGCAGTCTGTGTAATTTAGCGAGACCATGTCTCAAAAAGTATAAAAAATGGACTGGGGGCACAGCTCAGTGGTCCAGCACTTGCAAAGCATGCAGGCGCAAGGCCCTGAGTTCAACCGCCAGTACAAAAAAAAAAAAAAAAAAGATGGCAAACTGATATTCTTTCTGTCTCTGATCAGCTGAAGCTCTCAAAAGCACCAGTACCACATCAAAGCAATGTGAGGCATGCAAAGAGGTAGCTAAAACCCTTAGCTCTTCTCCCATCTGGAAGATAAAAAAAACAAAAACAAAACTGAAGAACTCGAGAAACCAGTAGGAAATTACCAGCAGATTCTTTGAGGAAAGCTGTTTCAATGCAATGGAATTTTGTTTTCTCCTCCATAGGGGTGGTGTGAGGGTGCTTTCCTTCACCCTAAGCATGCATGAGGGCTTCAGGAAGACTCTGACCTTCACCTGTGTCTTCTGGGGTCTCTACAGTCCCGGAGCTGGTGGCTGATCCTGGCTGGAAAGAGCCTATAGGCCAGAGCCTGTGGTAGAGAATTGGTAGAGAAGAGAGCTCCAAAGAGACCTACAGCAGCAGAGAGATGCTCAACCCAGAACTCATCACAGGACAATACCCAACTCCAAGGGGCTAGGAAGTATAGTCCTACTGTGTGCTTAGAGACAGACAGCTGGGAAAATACACTTGGCACCCCTCAGAGCTGCCCACTTGCCTTAATGAGTAATATCTCCGTATACCAACAATAGCCACTGCGACTGTCCTGTTGACCAAGTCAGACTCCTAGGAGGCAATTAAAATAAGCCTTTCAGCTGTTTCCTCCCACAACACATTCAAATCAGTTCTCTAGAACTAAACCTTTCCCCACCATAGTATGGCCTTTCCAGGAGGTTCCATCATAGTTTCCAGACTCTCTTAGATAATAAAAGATCATGAATAATTTTTTGTTACTTGTTAAAAAGGTATTATTTTTGAATTGTTCTTCCTGTTAGGTGCCATCAAATCAGTGTCTGACTCATAGTGACCCTACATACAACAGGCAAAACACTATTGTCAGTTCTTCTCTGCTATTCATAGGGTTTTCAATGGCTGATTGTTTTTTGGGAGTGGGTTACTGGGACCATCTAGCAAGCCTATAGCACCTCTCCTACCTCAGACTAACCAGGCCTGACCCTGCTTAGCTTCTGAGATCTGCTGGGATCGGATGCCACAGTGGTAGGGCTGCAGGCTATTATTTTGACTAGAGTGTGTTAAATAAAAGATATTATTAAAATTTACATCACCTGCTTTTTTTGACTGTTTAAAATATGGGTGTTAGAATGAGGCATGGTGATGCATGACTGTAATTCCAGTACTTCAGAGGTTGAGGCAGGAGGATCCACCCAAGGTTAAGGCCAACCTGGTCTACATAGTGAACTCCAAGCCACAGCCAGGGCTATACAGCAAGATCCTGTCTCAAAAACAAAAACAAAAACAAAACCCCAGAACAAAACAAAACCAGAATACAACAACAACAGAAGAATATAAGACAATTTAGGATTACACACATGGCTCTCATTTGTGATTTGATTTATGGTTTTTTTTAAGTACTTAGGGGTTGAGCCCAGGGCCTCACATATTACTTTGCAATTGCTCTACCACTAAGCCTCACCACCAGCCTGCTTTTTATTTTTTATGTTGAGTCAGGGTCTTGCTAAATTATACAGGCTGAAACTGCAATGCTGCCTGTGCCTCCTGAATAGGTGTGAGCTACGAAACCCAGCTGCTTTTATGTTTTTATTAAACAATGTGGTTCCTGATAATCATTTCACTCTAATAAGACTAGCTGGTTTGTAAAGTGAGGATATCAAACACATGGAGCAGGCCTCACGACCAATTAGCAGTCAATGTATACTGCTGCTGTAGTTTGAGGTTGTTGTTATTGCATCACTACTGCTCTAGCTAACCTGTAGCCATACCATTGTGGCATCTGATCCTGTCAGATCTTGGAAGCTAAACAGGGTCAGGCCTGGTTAGTACTTGTATGGGAGACTGCCTGGGAACTTCAGGTGCTGTAGGCTTGGGAGAAGGACCTGGTAATCCACTCCCAAAAAACAATCTGTTATTGAAAACCCTGTGAATAGCAGAGAAGCACTGACAACAGTGTTTTATCAGTTGTACATAGGGTGGCTATGAGTTAGATACTGACACGATGATACCTAACAACAACAATTCCCTATCTATCCTAATTTCTTCAGCTTGGAGAAA
Source organism: Pedetes capensis (assembly GCA_007922755.1). Classification (NCBI taxonomy): domain Eukaryota; kingdom Metazoa; phylum Chordata; class Mammalia; order Rodentia; family Pedetidae; genus Pedetes; species Pedetes capensis. The sequence continues at coordinate 68,280 of VMDO01004877.1, forward strand.
GAAAGGCATCAGACATGAACCTACCATTTTATTTTCTGAAATCACGATGAATGTCTATTTTTCTTCTTTAGACTTCTCACCTCCATACCCAACAATCACAAATATTCTAGGATTTTCCTTGTCCTCCTTATTGGCTCCAACTTGAATAGTAATTCAGAAGGAAAATGGCACATCCCATGTTACTATGTGGACTTTTCTTTATTGTCAGTGTCTCAACATGCACAGAAGATAACTTTCTGGTTGTCTTATCTGTGAATTACAAATGAGGCAACTTAAGACCAGAAGACTCATGCCCCAGGCAAGTCATGTGCATTGTGCCACAGCAAGTGACCCAAATGGATGACAGACAGCACATTTTTTCTCTTGTGCCTTCCTTCCCCTGTCTGTCTGGCCTTTCATATTTATAAAGTCCTGGGATCCCCTGCTGCAGACATTAGCTCCATTGGAGGATATTCTGAGCCAAGATCCTTCCATCTTAATATTAGATTTGAATTTGTCCATATTTTCTTTGAGAACATTCATTAAGAGCTTTCTCTTGATTCTTAAGCCAACGGTGTTTCAACAGGGAAACAAATCACATTTGAAGATGAGTGATGGCACTGCATGACCTTCACGTTGCTGCTTAAGAAACTCAATAGTAACAATCATTTTAGCAATCTTCTGACTCTATTTGAAAAATCTTTGTTGGGCAGTTATAAATGGGATTAGGTAGTTTGGAGTCTCTGGTTTCATTTAAAGTTGGCAATAGGGAATTAGTAGTGTCTCCCATCACCTTTAAGCAGTGATCTTGGGCAAGTCTCTTGTTCTCTGGGCCTGTCTGTGACATATTCACATTAGGGTTTCACAAGCCCATTCTGGCCACAACATGGAGGCTATTTGGAGCTGGGCCTCCCTGGGAGAATAATAGCAGCCACTCCTATTATAATGTAGGTGAGAGAGGACAGAGTTTCAATCACAGCAGTGAAGGGCATGTTGTTGTTAGTTGCCGTCAAGTCGTTATCTGACTCATAGCGACCCTACATACAACAGGTGAAACAGTATTGTCAGTGCTTCTTTGCTGTTCATAGGGTTTTCAATGGTGGATTGATTTTTGGGAGTGAGTTGTCATGTCCTTCTCCCAAGCCTACAGCACCTGGTGTTCCCAGGCATTCTCCCATCCAAGAACTAACCAGGCCCAACCCTGCTTAGCTTCCAAGATCTGTCAGGATTGGATGCCACAGGGCTACGTCTACAGGCCAGTGAAGGCCAAGCAGGGGGAAATTAAGTTCAGTCGACAGCTTCACAGATACTTACAGTTTCCCATGTGTCTACAACTGTGCTAAGATATGAGATAACTGATCCTTAGTCTCTGACCTCCAGGACCCCTCCTAAGTTGAAGATTTCAACTCCCTGTGGTTGTAGAGTGTGGTGATGGGCAAATGAAAAAGAAAGGGGACTGTTCAGGGAAGGCCTCCTAGAATTGCTGACAGCAGAGTAAAGTCTTGAGGGATGAATAGGATTTACCAGGCAAAGACAACAGGAGACAGATATGAAATCTACTTAGGAGGAAGTGAATAAGACAGGAAAGAGACTGAGACAATTTCCAGTCTGTGATTTAGTGACCTGGAAGATAGTCATTTCACTGATGAGTGTAAGCAATATAAAAAGGACAGCTCAGTTAATGGAAAGGATGTGTTTAGATGGGGAAATGCTGAATTTAAAGTTCCATCTTAGATTCTAGGAGTGAGTGCTCAGTAACAGTCAGGGATCTACATGACTGGAGCAAGGGAGAAAAGTGAAAATGGAGTTTTAGATTTGGGTCATGAGCATGTCTGTGGGTATTTGAAGTTTTAAGAATGGATGAGAATGTCCAGAGACAACAGGAAGAGTCCATGTATTCATTCACTCACACATTAAGTATTACTTGAGAGTATTCCATGTGGCGATTAAAGAAATATGAGATTAACCTGAGAGAGTGTATATTTTAAACCAAGAGTGGTTGGGCATGGTGTCACACATCTGTAATCCCAGCAATTGGGGAGGTGGAGGCAGGATCACAACTTCAAGACCAGAGGCAGCCTGTGCAATATAGCAAGACCCTGTCTCAAGATAAAAAACAAAAAGGGGGTGACTAAGGGTACAGCTCAGTGGTACAGCACTTGCAAAGTATGCATAAGGCCCCGGGTTCAAAACCCCTAATACTGCAGAAAATATATACAGACAGAAAGGAAGAAAGGAAGAAAGAGAAAGGAAGAAAGAAAGAAAGAGAAAAGGAAAAAAAAACAAAGAAAAGAAAGATAAACAGGAAGGTACGCTCTTCTTTTAAGATATCTGATTGTTCAGGTAAAGAGACAACTAGGTGATAACTACATGAGCTAGGAAACCAAGAGAGTACTTATTAAGGACAAGAGAGAATTTCTAGAGTTGGGTTTTATTTATACTTGAAAAAAATCTTTTTTTTTTTTTTGTCAATGAGGGAAAAGTAGCTTAAAACTTCAATTGATTGTACACATACCTGTTAGTATTGTTAGAGTTTACAGGAATTCCATCACATTTATTAAGGTTGTTGTTGTTGTTAGGTGCTGTCGAGTCGGTATCCGACTCATAGCAACCCTCATAGGGTTTTCAATGGCTGACTGTGTCGGGATTGCCTTGGGAGTGGATTGCCAGGTCCTTCTCCTCAAACCCTATGAGGGCCGCTATGAGTCAGACTCGACTCTATGGCACCTAACAACAACTACAACAAATATGATGCCAGCTTTCTTTATTAAGGTAATCATTCAATTCTCATATCTGTTGTCTAATACTTCCACTGTGCAAATAATGTACTCAGAAGATTTATGCTTCAAAAGAAACTGATACTACACATATTATTTGACCATTTTCTGAGTTAGGGGTTATGCAAATGAAGAAAAGTCAAGACCTAACCATATGCTTTGGGGCTTAGTATTTGCCTATAAATATTAATGCTAATGAACTGTATAGATGATCATTGCAATGGCATTAAACCTCTATTTCTAGAAAACACCTTGAAAGTCTAGAAAACTGGCTTGAGGATCTATTTGTGGTAAACAAATAAATAAGTATTCTGAATTTACACCCCCCTTTTAAAATAGGCAATGGGGAACCATTTACTAAAGGGGGCTGCAGGGCACTGTGGTGCACATCTATAATCCCAGCAACTTGGCAGGCTAAAGTAGGAGGATGCCAGAGGCAGCCTGTACAACTTAGTGAGACCGTATCTCAGAATAAAAAATGAAAAAAGGGTCTAGAGGTGCAGGTCAGTGATAGAGCACTTGCCTAGCCTGTGTAAGTTCCTGGGTTCAACCCTCCAGTATTAAAAAAAAAAAAAAAAGAGGTGAATTTAGCTAGTTTGGAGGAAAGTGATGCAAGTAATGGGGAAAACAGCTCATGGACTAGTGTAATCTATTGGTATATGGGAGGTAATAAGAGAGTCAATGGTAGGAATAAAGATGAATAGAACCATTTCACAAAAATAATTTGCTGATCAAATAAGATGGTGACTGAACCAGATGAGAATTAGGAAGTACTATTGAACCTTTGAGAAGAGCAGTTCCTTACAAGAAAAAAGAAAATCAGAGTGAGGGTGGGTTTGGGACATGAGTTTGAAGGTAAGGAGAGAGAGAGAGAGAGGATGCAGGATGTGCTTAGGCTTATGAGCAAAAAAATAAGATCTGAAATCCTAAAAGAGAATTATAGATTTATGGAACTGATGGGGTCAGGACCGATGGGAAAAGCCATGGGCAAAGATAAGAAGGAGGAGGAGAACCAGCAAAAAGGTTGGCAGGATGTAGTCTACAGGAGAAGCATCCCAGAGCCTAGGGAGAGGGAGGATTTCACAGGGAAGGGAAAGTGTCCAACAGTATCAAAAGCACAGAGGTTAAGGAGGCTGAGATTCCGAAAAGTGGTTGAGTTTGGTCATGAAAGACTCGTGGTAACTTTCAAGTAGTTTCCAAAGGATGGTGAAAGAAGTCACAGTACAGATAAAACTGGGGTCAGTGGTGAAAAGAGGAAGCAGTGGTTGTACACTATTCATTTCTGAAGTTCTTACAGTGAGTTAGGAAGTGGAAAATTGGCTTGCTCCTTCTCAGAGTTGTAGGGTAACTTATTTGTTTACTTATTTAATAGGCATATATTTATTAGAGCCCACTAAGTACTTGGTCACTGCTAGATAAACAAAGCAGGCAAGATCACCTCTACTATGAAGCTTCCCTTCTGGTAGGAGAGAGAGCCTATAAACAATGAAGACAACTTTAGATATTGAAAGTGTTATGATGAAAATGAAACAAGGCATGAAGTAAGCATATTTTAGTCTACAGAAAAAGTGCATAGATCCTGAGGGCAAGACTGAGTGCTGCATATTCAAGGAACAAAAAGATAACTGGTGTCTCTGATGCTTGACAGACTAGGGGGGGAAGTGGAAGGAGACCTTAGAGAGGCAGAGAAGAAGCTGTGTTTCACTCTGAGTACAAGAGAATGAAATTGGTGAACTTTAAGCAGAGAAGTGACCAGATCAGATTGATAACTTTTGAATTCTTGTTGGATGCTTTGTGAAGAATGGATTGCAGAGAGCAAGAGTTGGAGCTGGAAATGGGAAAACTGCTGCATAATTCATTCAAGAAATAAAGGTGGCCCAATACACAAGTGGGCAAAGGAACTGAATAGACAGTTCTCAAATGAAGAGGTCCATAAAGCCACGAAACACATGAAAAAATGTTCAATATCCCTAGCCATTAGGGAAATGCAAATTAATACAACTCTGAGATTTCACCTTACACCAGTAAGAATGGCCAAGATCAATAAAACAAATAACAACAAATGCCAGCGAGGTTGTGGAGAAAAAGGAACACTCTTACATTGTTGGTGGAGCTGTAAATTGGTCCAACCACTGTGGAAATCAATATGGAGGTATCTTAAAAAACTAAAAATTGATCTACCATATGACCCCCCTATAACAATATTGGGAATTTACCCAAAGGGAGATGGGTCATCATACCACAGAGTCACCTGCATCTGCATGTTTAATGCAGCGCTTTTCACAATAGCAAGGATATGGAATCAACCAAAGTGCCCATCAACAGAAGAATGGATAAAAAAAAACTATGGTACATATACACAATGGACTACTACTCAGCAATCAAAAAAATGAAATAGTGCCATTTGCAGCAAAATGGATGGAATTGGAGAAAATTATTTTAAGTGAATGAACACAAGCTCAGAAAGAGAAATACCACATATTCTCACTCATATGTGGGAGCTAAATCAAAATTATAAGAAGGAAAAAATCCTATACAAAGGTTGGATCATAATAAAAGAAAAAAAGCTAAGAATGGTATTATTATAGATAGTCTAGAAAATTCATGTAATAGTTCTGACAATGTAAAAAGAAAGTTTACTACAGAAAAAGTTTCTATCTTAAACAGAACTGGAACCCAAGGATATACAGAAAAATATTACCATAAAAAGACAAGTAAATGGAAGAGAAGTCTTCAATGGGAGGGGTGGGACGAGGGGAGAAAGTGCACAAGAGGGTAAGGGGGAACTTATATGTATAATGTACAATGAAATGCATATATGGAAATGTCACAATTAAAAGCATGTCAAAATGAATCACATTAAGGTGTACATTAAAAATTTCCATAAAAAAAGAAATAAAGGTGGCCAGATATGGTGGTGTATGCCTGTAATCCCATCACTCAGGAGTCTGAGGCAGAAGGATTATGAGTTCAGGGCCAACTGAGCTACATAGCTAGATTAAGGTCAGACTGAGCTATACAACAAGACCCTGTCTCACAACAAAACAAAACAAATAAAAGTGGTTTAGAGCACACTGGTAGCACTACATATGTAAGAAGGAATCAGATTTGTGATATACTTCAGTGGTAGAATCATCAATATGATGTGCTAAGTGACGTGGGGGAGATGCATAGGGGAAAGACAAATGAAGGATGCTTCCTAGGCTTCATGACTGGATAAGTAGTGGAACAATTTGCTGAAGTAAGAAGACCAGGGTAAGTGCAGATGAGGGGTATGGTAGAGTGGAGGTTTTGTTCCCCTTACATATGACATGCTTTGAGTCATCTAAATAGAGGTGGGGTTCAGAGGAGCTGTGAGAACCAAGTGAAAGATGCTTCTCCTAGTAGAGAAGTGAATATTTATAGATTATAGATTGATGGCAGCAATATGCTAAAGAGGGGAAGAGGAAAGAAAATGTAGATGGGGGTTTGGGAGGAGATTTAGAAGGACTGACTCACAGGCCCAGACAAAGAGTTGACCATGGAAAATAGCAGGGACACAATGATATAAAGACATAGTGAAATAGAGACAAATGTAAAAATAGAGTTGTTTAGAGACTGGAGAAAGAAATAAGGCTTGTGCTGAAAAGCTGTCTGACAGCTCTGAACTAAGAGATGAGACTGTCTGCTGAGGGTGACTTGGGTGAGCAGAATTGTTTGAAGCTTCAGGAGAAAGGCGATTTGGAATGTGGAAACTCAGTTGAGAGTACACAGCATCAATCTGTGCTACAAAGAGTGAGAAAAGCCATTGACTCCTGTATTTGTCTGTTTGTTGATACTATAATAAAATACCTAAGGCAGGCTACTTTGAAAATCTACTTAGCTCACAGTTCTAGAGATTCAAGGGCATGGTGCTGGCATCAACTTGGCACTGGTGAAGACTTCATGGCAGATGGCCATAGTGAGAGGTTGTTCAAAGGGAGTGATTACATACCCAGGTAGGAAGTAAGAGAGATGTACAGGGGTCAGGCTCAGGTTTTTGTAACAATTGGTTCTCTCAAGAGCTCAGGGGTCCCACAGAAGCTATCTTAATCAATTATAAGATAGTCTCCCTAATGACCCAAGGACTTTCCATTAGGCCCCACTCTTAAAGGTTCCACACCATCTTCTATCACAACACTAGGGATCAAGCCTCTAGCATATGAACTTTTGGGCACCACATCCAAAGCTTCTTCAGAAATCCTTAGTGATCCAAAGGCAGGAATGAGGAACTCAGTGGGAATGGCCTGGATGCCCACTCTGGTGTGCAGCCTGGAGCAGTAGGTCAAGGGTATGCTGGTAAATTAGATTAAGGGTATGTGTAGCATCCAGGCAGGGAGTCTGGAGGAGCCAGCTTGGTCTTAATGTATTGATTGGGGCCGAGAGGTTAGGACCCTGGTGTAGAGAGAATGCTGGTTGTGTTTGCTGCAGTATAAAGATGTGGAAGTGAAACTGAACATGTCACCCACAAACCAACACCAGCAGCATCCCTATGAATTGGTTAGAAATACAGAAGCTGGTTCCAACCCAAATTGCAGTGCATTTCAACCAGATCCCTGGGAGACATAGTATGCACACAAAGTTTGTGATGTACTGCTCTAGAGAATGAGGCTTTCAAAGGCTGAGTGATTTTTGAAATAAGAACTGCTGAAGACCAGATCTTGTATATTTATTTGATGTATTTTACCTTTTAACATATCTTCAACCTTTTCTGATTTTTTTTAAATGTACATTTGTTTCAGAAGTAGAAAATGAGGACATGTATAAAGAAGAGACTAATGTTCAGCCACATTTTTAGAGTCTGTTAAAAAACTAGGAGGAACATAATAATGATTGTGGGAGTGTCCTAGAAGTCTAGTTTCTTCTAAGGAGTTATCACTGACAGGCAGTTTAGTAGCAGAGCAGCTCTCTCCTATAGCCAGTTACTTTACATAACCTGTGTTTTTTAATCAGCAAAATGGCCATTTGAATAATAATACTTAGGGTTAATATAAGGATGGCATTAAAATTCATGTAAATAAGTTAAGACAGTTCCTGGCACATAACAAAAGGTAAAAAAGAGAGTGGGAGAGAGAAAAAGAGAGAGGCAATTATATTAGTATATTAGGACTGTATCAAGCTGGGGAAGCACTAAGCAAAGCCTCCCCCCCCAGCCTTTTTTTTGCTACTGGGGGTTGTACCCAGGGCTTCACGACTGCATGCTTTGCAAGTGCTGGACAACTGGGCTGCACCCCCAGCCCATTTTCTGTTTACTTTTTTGAGACAGGGTCTTGCTAAATTACGCAGACTGCCTCTGGTCTTGAACTTGCAATCCTCCTGCTTTCACTTCCTGAGTTACTGGGATTACAGGCATGCACTACTGCACCCGGCTAGCAAAGCACTTTTAATACAGCAATAGCTGCCGTTGCTTGGAGGCTTTTGGACCACTTCAGGTGCGGACTTCAGTCTTAATTAGTGCTCACCAGCCATGCCAGTTGAGGGGGAGGACCCTGGGGTGCTGTGGAAACAAGACACACCCCTAACCTGAACTTGCTTGTCTGGGAATGGAAGCCAAAGCCTAAGGAAAGGGGAACAAGACATGGACATTTTGATGTGGGCAATTAGTAACAATATGGCAAAAGCCCAGGTCCTAAGATGGACTGCAAGTCTTTCCTGTGGCTTCTTATACTTCCTTGGTGTTACACATTTTCTTTTTGCTACATACGTGCACAGCACCAATATGATTGCTCTTGTAGTAACACAGCTAACAAATAGAAAACATAAAAGCCAGGAGGTAAATGTATGAGTTTCCTTGAACTGCTCCTGAATAAAGGGTAAGCAATTTGGAAATCTCCCAGTTTCTGATTGTGGCACATCTAAAAATTCAAATGAGCCCTTCCCTTTAGCATCAAATAAAATGACATCAATCATATGTAATTTTCTTGTAGGACTTTACCAATTTTTCCAAAAATTCAGAAGGGTAAAAGAGAAGACTTAATTCTTTCATCCCTACTCATTCTGAGTTCTCCCTCCTACCTTAGTTCTCATTACCTGCCTTCTGACATAAAGCAGTTACCACAACACTATATAAAGCCTCATTCTATGAGTGCACCTAGTTCTTCCTCAATTCACCTAAACATTTCTCCTGCAGCAGTATAAAGGTGTCAGCTGGGCTCTCTGGAAAGCAGATGCTGATACAGAATGAGGTATGGAAGAGGTTTATTGAGAAAGACAGAGAGTAATCCCAGGAGAGATAAAAGAGGAAGGAAGCAGAAACTGGGTGGGGAAAGGCTTCAGATTGCAATGCAAATCTGACAATAGGGTAGGCCTTGAGTGACGGGAGCAAAGGGCATGGACAGTAACAAAGGACAATCTTCCCCATAGTCATCTACTTGTGTGGAAGGAGAAATGGCCCAAAGTGATAATATATATATGGATTCATGAACAGTGGTGAATGGCCTGTCCAGTTGTTCAGGGACCCATAGGAAGAAGACAGGAAGGTCAGAGACAAGGAATTCTGGGGGAGAAGCCTAACATAGACATATGAGAGTGGGCATGAAATCTGAAGATGTATATATCGTACATTAATATCCTCCAAAGCAGCCACTGCATGGTCAGTTGATGTTAGCCAGCCCTTATCTACAGTCACCACAGAACTGGCACAATGAACACCTGAATGGAGTGGTCATAGTGGCAGATGGAGGTGGAGGGAATGCACAGTGCCAGTAGCACTGACTCCCACTTTCCAAGGCTGGTCTGGCTACTGCCACCTCTGAATGTCCAACCTACCAGCAGAGAAGACCAATGCTGAGCCCCTAGTACAGCACTACTGCAGCTGTAGCCCTGTGGTATCCGATCCTGTCAGATCTCGGAAGCTAAGCAGGGTCAGGCCTGGCTAGTACCTGGATGGGAGACCGCCTGGGAACACCAGAAGCTGTAGGCTTGGGAGAAGGACCTGGCAACCCCCTCCCAAAAATCAATCTGCCATTGAAAACCCTGTGAACAGCAAAGAAGCACTGACAATAGTGTTTCCCCTGCTGTACAGAGGGTCGCCATGAGTCGGATACCGACTCGACGGCACCTAACAACAACAGTACAGCACTATTCCTCAAGAATACCAATAAGCCATTTGACAAGTCAACTACATTCAAGTCTGAAAGGGCCAATGATTTATCTCATAGGAATAGACATTGATACTGGGTATGGATTTCCCTTTCCTGTCCATTGAGCCCTCATTCATCTTCACTATCCATGGGCTTACATCGTGACTAGTCTATAGACATGGGGTCCCATGCAACAGAGCATCTAGTTAGAAATTTATGCCAAGTAAGGAGGAGGGAATGAAGAAATAGGCCCATAACATGGGGTCCATTAGTTGTATGACTAGGACATCCCCCAATCCCTTTATCCCATTTATGATCCTCTCTCTAGTCTATCAGTTACCAAGGTCTTAATATATGTTGGAGCCCTCCTTCTCCATCTTCATACTGTGTTTAGATTCAAGCTCCATTATTTCTTGCCTGGAACATTTCAAGAGCCTCTTAATTGATTTTTCTGCCTTATGACTGGCCACCAACCTATTTTACACACTTATTTTAACTCTAAATTCCTCCACATGGGATGAAGGACCCCCAAGGAATTAGCAATGCCTATCTTCCAAGCCTCAGTTCATGTATAACCGTTTCCTTGCTTGAACTCTATGATCCAATGTTGGTGAAATATGGCAATGCCCTTGTTAGTTAAACATTGTTTATTTGTCACAAAATTAAGAAGGTCATATAGGAAACAAAATTCACACAATACTCAAAGTTTTACTAAAGTCAGATTCTTCATAAAATTATGTGTATCTTAAGCATCTCTCCCACCATTTACCATAATGTCAGTGGCTATGCCCTCACATGAATGAATTATTGATCAGTCAGGGTGTCAGCTAGGGTATTTTGTAACAGAATGAAAATATATCCCAAGAATTTCAAAGGATGTACAGTTCCAGGAGACAAAAGTATTGTAACAGCAGCTTAAGTAGTATGAAAACCATTGATAAAAGCCATAATGGACTATGTAAACATCAGCAAAGTTGTTGGGGGGTAGACCCGTCAAAACAGAATGATTTGAATATCAAATATTGAAGCCACAGATATTTCTGTGCAAAATGTCTTCTTTATGTTCATCCTGAAAATGTCAAATATGGAGAAAGGATCTCGGATTATGCAATCATACCATTAGCTCATTAAAAAAGAATCAATACAAGACAAAATTGTGTCCAACTATACTTAGGCACCAACTAGTTTTCTTTGTTTTTACCTTGTTCTTTGCCATGTGTGTTATGATTCAATGTGGATTTGTCTTTATACACATTTTATTTGTGTGATTTCATGTTAAACTTCTAATAAGTGCTTCCTTATGGGAGAAAATAAAGATTGAAGATTCAACTCTAGGGCTATCCTGCCCTACATTCTCCCTGGGATGGCCTTTGATTATATGAGGCAGGTGTGTCTGGTATTTATATAACATCACATCAGCTGTGGATAGGCTTTGGTCTGAATAGATTTTTTTCTCCAGTAGTAGGGGGTTGGATGAAGGGCTGTGCACATTCTAGGCAAGCACTCTACCCCTAGGCTGCATCCTCAGCCTCTTTTTTATTTCCTATTTTGAGACAGAGTCTCAATAAATTGTGCAGGCTACATCTGGCATTGAACTTGCCATCCTCCTGCCTCAGCTTCTTGAGTCTCCCTGAGATTACAGGTACACACCATGGTGCTCAGTTTCAATATATACTTAAGGAAGAATCTTCATATAATTCAGTGTGTAGCTAACTTTTTAAATGAACTCTATGCTTTATTCTTTAAGCTTTGGCTCAACTGAACACCAAGTTCCTTTATGTGCCAATGGTACCTTATACTTGCTAATGAAAACGTTGGCTTTCATAAGTATAATTTTGGAAGGAAAAGTCAAATATTCTTTTCTTTTTTTTTAACTCCTTCCTACTCATGCCTGTAGTCTCAGTGACTCGAGTAGGAGGCAGGAGGATGGCATGTGTAACTTAGCGAGACCCCCATCTCAAGATAAAAGTGAGGGTTCAGCCTAGTGATAGAGCCCTTGCAAAGCATGCGTTAGGCCCTGGGTTCAACCTCGTAGTCCTGAGGAAAAAAATTGGAAAATATCTCCACAGTAATTCTACCATTCTTTTCATACCACCTCTTCATTCACATTTGACTATGAAATTATTGAATTTGTCAAATGAGTTGGAGGAGTTGCAAATGTCTCCTGATATGGCTTGGTTTATGTGTTCTAATGGCATACTAAAACAAAGGTACTGGGGATGCTGTTCCAAAGTCCATGGTCTCCGTGTATATGGAACACACATGTGAGGGTGTGCTGTTTAGCTTCCCTACTCAACCTGGATATTTGCATGATGACTACAAGTGCTAATTGGTTGAGTTCCTTGTGTAATTTTTCTCACAAACCCTTTGGATTTTTTAAAGCTGATATTTCTAAATCAATAAAAGAGTTGATTTAAACACTACAAGCCTATAGTGGCAAAACCAGGTTGGTACTGGCACAAAAATAGGCTTGAAGACCAATGGAACAGAATCAAAGACCCAGACATACACCCATGCTAGAGCCACCTGATTTTTGACAAAGAGGCTAAGAACATTCAATGGAGAAAAGATAGACTTTTCAACAAATGGTGCTGGGAAAATTGGATATTCATTTGTAAAAAAATGAAAATAGACCTGTGTATATCAATCTGCACGAGTGTCAATTTGAAATGCTTAAGAGACTTCAGCATAAAACTGGAAACCTTAAAACTACTAGAGGAAAAGGCAGGAAACATGCTCTAATACATAGGCATAGTAAAGTATTTCCTTAACAATACTCCAATCACTCAGGAAATGGCACCAATAATTAAAAAATGGGATTACATAGAATTAAAAAGTTTCTGTACAGCAAAGGAAAGAATCAACAGTTAATGGGAGTCTCTCCCATTCCCTATAGAATGGGAAAGACTCTGTGTTCTACACATTAGACAGAGGACTAATTTCAAGAATATACAAAGTACTTAATAAAGCAAATTCCAAGACAACAAATAACCTAATACATAAGTGGACAAAGGGAATGAACAGACAATTCTCAAAAGAAGTTCAAAGGGTCAAGAAACACCTGAAAAAATGTTCAGTATCCATAGCTATTAGGGAAATGCAAATCAAAACAATGAGATTCCATCTCACTCCAGTAAGAATAGCCAAGATCAACAAAACAGCTAATAACAAATGCTAGCAAGGATGCAGAGAAAAAGGAATCATTTTACACTGCTGATGGGATTGTAAAGTAGTTCAACCACTTTGGAAATCAATATGGAGGTACCTTTGAAAACTAAGAATAGAACTGCCATGTTTTTGTTATTGTTAGGTGCTGTGAAGTTGATATATGACTCATAGCAACCCTCATAGGGTTTTCAATGGCTGACTGTTTCAGGATTGCCTGGGGAGTGGATTGCCACGTCCTTCTCCCATTTTTGCAGTGCTGGGAATTGAACTCGGGACCTCAGAGACTGCAGGGCAGCGCTCTACCAACTGAGCTAAATCCCAGCCCAGAACTGCCATAGGACCCAGCTATACCACTCCTGGGAATATGTACAAAGGATGATAAGTCATCATACCACAGTGACACCTCCATTTCCATATTTAATGCAGCACTCTTCACAATTGCAAGGGTATGGAATCAATTATGATGTTCATCAACAGAGGAATAGGTAAAAAAATTGTACTATATATACACAATGGAATATTACTTAGTAATGAAAAAGAATGAAATAATGTCATTTGCAGCAAAATGGATAGAACTGGAGGATATTTTCCTAAGTGAACAAATCCAGGCCCCAAAGGAGAAATATCATACGTTCACATTCATATCTGGGCGCTAAATGTAACTTAAAGGAAGAAAAAATCTATACATACATAGATATATAAAAAGGAACAATCAAGCTTATCTAAAAAGGGGAAATATAAGGAAAGTAGAAATAAGAGGGGAGGGGACTATTGGGGGGACAAAGATTGTGGAAGAGGGTGGGGAGGGGAAATAATTCAGAAAAGGATAAAGGGGGAGAAGATAATCTCAAATTATATGATGTAACCACACGAACACATGAGAAAAAACAGGGGAATATAACAAATAGTTGCATATGAATTTTGGCACATATTAATCACAGGGTTCCATAAATTATGTAAGTTGATGAAAGTATAACCAAAAATGATGTAATAGGTGCACAATGGATATAGCAAAAGCCTTATTAATCTGTACCCCACTAACATTTATTAATAAAAAAAGTGAAGTTAAAAACTAAATTGAGATATATGGTGTGTGTAAATATATGTATAGTAAAGGAGTTAACAGACAAATTAAAAATTTAAATGGAAAAAATTTAAAGTAAAATATGGGTATTATTATTACATGATTGTTCTGTTGGTATGCAGACAAAACCTTGTACAGCATACATATTTTAATTCATTCAAAGCAAAGTCAGAAACATCACAAAGTTATCACTGGAGGGCATTTAGAGAATAGGAGAAAATAGGAAAGTACCTATACTAGAGCTTTGAAGAGAATATTCTTAGATAGCCATTTACATCTTGTTAGGTAAGAGGGCAGGGTATTTCCAAGACATTTGCCTTACAGATTCTAAAAACATACCCTTTAGTCAGAGCTGGGGTTTTTACCCTTCTTGGCAGATTAATAATCATGCTTTATCTGGTAACCATAAAAATAATCTGTCAGTCATTTTTCATTCATTTTACTAATTTAATTAATATTCAAAATATGTACCAATAAACCGCTATATGCCAGGGATAATTTTAGTTGCTGATCTTATTGAGCTTATAGTCTTGTGAAATAGATAAATTCATTGTTAAATTAAAAAATGAGATGATAAGAATAAAGAATCGAGGGTCATTGGCTAGTAGTGTTCTTTTAGCGAGGGTAGTCAGGGAAGTCCTGTCAAATAAAAGGACATTGGAGTAGAAATCTAAAAGAAGACAGTAAGCTATGTTGATATCTGGGGGAAAGCATTCCAGACAGAGAAGACAGCAAATGCAAAGGCCCTTAGGTAGGAGTATGTTTGAGGACCATCAAGAAGATAAGTATGGCAAAAGCAAAGTGTGAGTATGATATGGGGAGAAAAATGGCAGAAGGAAAAGAGGAGCTCAGCAGTGGAGTCACGACATGAAGGATACTTGGAAAGCTAAAGTGTAAACTTCAAAAAGCTCTCTGATTTCTAACTTTATAAAAATGAGTTTAGACTATTCTTTTTTTTACCATCTAACCTAAGGGTGGAAAAACTGCTACAAATGGAATTTGCTAAACTGAAGTTCAACAAGAGTATAAAAAGGAAATAAGGTTGGAAGAGCAGAATTTTATATGTGCCTGAAGAGTTGATTAGCCTAGATATAAAAACCACTGTGCAAAGATTGCATCCATATTTGGAAATACCTAAATTGGTGGTCAGCAGTTTCCATTATGAATAAAAATAAACACCTCTTCCACATAAGGGATTGAGGGATAAATTATGTTGCAAATTGCAACCAGAAGTATAAGACCTGACAATTACATCTTGGCAAGAAAGAAAATATGTGCAGCTTTAGCTCCAAATAAAAGAAGTAACAAATCAAAAAAGGAAGATGTAATTTAACAGAGAAGTGTTATTTTGCCTTTCCAAACACATACTCATCTCTCCTAGCCTTGCTAGAGATTTGGATCTGTTACAAAAGCAACAACAGACAGAGAATAAGGTGATATTTCATTATTGACATTCTTTTAGACAGTCATGCTATTATAGCCCAAGCTGGTCTCAAACTCATGATCCTCCTGCCTCAGCCCCACCAAGTGCTGGTATTATAGATGTGTACCACCACATCCAGCCTATAACTTCTTTTACCCAGCATAATGTTTTTGAGGTTCGTGCATAAATTATCATGCTGTTTTGTTCCCCCTGTTGCTGAATAGCATTCCATTGTATGGATATATCACTTTTAGTTTAATCCTTCATCCTTTGATAAGTTGTGTCCACTTTTTGGCTATTATAAGTAATTTTGCTATAATCACTCATCTACAGGTGTTTCTGCTGCATATATTTTAATTTCTCTTGAATACATAATAGGCTTATTTTTAAACAAAATGGAATATTACATGTAAATTTTGATTACCTTGCTCTGATCCCCCAAGCCCCTGTTTTATTCTTTCTGCCTATGTGAATTTCAGAGGGAAAGAATAAAAACATAATCTTAGGTAATCCCTAGGTAAATACCTAGGTAAACCTAGGTAAAATCCCTAGGTAAATAATCTTACATAATCCCTAGGTAAATGTTTACTGTCTTTTCATATAAAAGACTGGAATTTACTTACAATGTTAAAAGATTAAGGAATTTCTTTACACTTAAATGCTGTTAAACCAAAACTGATTCTAAGCCATCGGGACTGACAACTTCAGAGCTCACAACTGTTGTCAACAGGATACACTCATACAGCCCAACTTTGCAAAACTAAAGAATCACTGAACACACTGGGCTGAAGATTTAGAGAAAGAACCCATGGAATATGAAATAACGCCCCTATGGAAAAATATCTGCATGGAATAAGGACTTGAATGTTCTTTTTTGGATTAAAAAAAACAAATATTCTTAATTGTACCTTTGGAGATTAAAGTAAAAGACTACTGGGTAGCCAGGGCCAAAGTGAAGCATGGTGTGAGATGAGAAATCTCAGCATTGGAGTATTATTCACATATGCTTGAATCTAACCCACACCCTTTCAATAGTTTTTGAGGGCTACCAAGTTAGATGTGGATTAGAATCACTTGTAGATTGGATTGGCAGTGGGGAACTGGGTTGAGGATCTCACTGGAATACAATCTGCATGTGGTTCTAATCTGCATCTGATTTTGTAGTGCTCTAAAACTGTTGAACGCCATGAATTAGATTTGAGAATATACGGTATGTTTCCAGACATTTTAAATTTCTAGCAGTGGAGGGTGTTTGTCATTTTTGTTGTTGTTGTTGTTGCTGTTGTTGTTATAGTCTATGTTCTCCTTTAACAAGATTCACTTCACTTTCAATCCAACCCTCCCACACATGGGATGGCCAGGATTAGTACCAATTCTGTTATTCTGACAAATTCTTAAGTCTGAAATTTTCCTTTTGGTAAATACGGCTGGAGGACTTCCTTTTTTCACTCAAGCTCTTTGTCTGGGTTTCAACAGAAATATTGCTCCCTCTGCAGGCAGCTGATTACCATTGACCAGATCTCAAAGATTATGTGGCAGAAAGTGCTCTGGAGCTGGTCCTGGTACCAGGGTCTCTGTCCTCCATATACAATCGAGTTTGACCTTGTAAAGTTACTTTACTTTTCTATGAGCCTCCATTTTTGTATCTTTAAAATATTAATGTTAAAAACTATTTTTCAAGATGGCTTGATTTGTAAATGCCACTTAAAGGTACTTTATCACTAGAAGATACTGTCATAAGACAATTTTGAGAAAGAAAACTAGCCATACACCGAGTTTTCCAAAGTTGTAAAGTATGACACACAATAATATTAATTATCTGGATATGAGAATACATGTTTGTGCACTGTGTAAATCCATGAAGCTATTGAGTAAAAACATAGTATTTATAAAGTTCTTAAAAAGGTAGAAATGCATAACTTAAACTACAGATGCCAAAAGTCCTTTTATATAAATTAAATATCCATTCCTAACAAAAATATTAGATACAACAGAAGTTAGTGGATATTCCTTAACATGATTATATCCAGCTGAACCCAGGGCCTCAGGCATACTTTGCAAAGTGCTCTGCTACTAACCTGCATCCAGGACTCTTTTTTTATTTTTTATCTTGAGACAGGGTCTGCCTGCCTCTGCTCTCAAACTCACAATCCTCCTGCCTCCACCTCCCAAGTGGCTTGGATTATAGGTGTGTGCCCTGTACCCAGGAAAACACACTTATTAATAAATTTTTTAGCCGGGCAGGGTGGCGCATGCCTATAATCCCAGCGATTCGGGAGTTGGAGGCAGGAGGATCGCAAGTTCGAGACCAGAGACAATCTGTGTAATTTAGCGAGACTCTGTCTCAAATTAATTAATTAATTAATTAATTAAAAAATTTTAGGACACATGCATAGCCATTTGGAAAACATGCTTTTGGATCCATAACATACATCATGCTCTAGGAAAAACTCAAATGGAAAAAATGAGCCATACAAGTACTAGGAGAAAATTTGTTTATCATCTTGTGGGGAAAACTTCACTTGTCATACAGATGCAATAGCAGAAAGAGCAATAATTTTTGATATTAATAAAAAGAACCTTTGTGAAACAAGTACCATAAGCAAAGTCAAAGACAAATTGGGGAAAAAATAATTGCAAGGTATGTCATAGGTAAAAAGCTAACCTCATTAATAGAACAGTCAAAAATTAAGGACAAAACAGATTTGTACATGCCAACCCCACAAGTTTTTCTTAAATATATGAACTTTACTTATGGCAAGAGAAATGCAAATTAAATCTACAATAGGAAAGCTCTTTTGACTCTATTGAATGTTTGAAAAATTTCATGATAAATCATTTGGAAAATATTAAAATTACTCATCTCTCACTATCAGATTGGCACACACTAAGAAGCTTGAAAACACACTTTTCTATGATCAGTTGAGGGAAGTTTGAATCTGGCTGGGTATTAGATGGTATAATTATTGCATGAAAGTAAAATTTGTTGGGTTTGATTATGATGTTGTGGTTATGTTCATGTCCTCAAGAAATATATATCATGATATTTAGAAGTAAAATGCCATGAAGTCTACAAACCTGCTTCTAAATACTTCAGCTCAACAGAAAGTGTGTATGATGGTGGTGTTTAGTTTTGTTTTGTTTTGCTCTGTTTTGTTTTGAAAGTAGTTTAGACTAGTGGTTCTTGAGGAGAGTGATTTCCTCCTAGCAGATACTTGGCAATGTCTGGAGACAGTTTGGGCTGTCCTGGGAGAAGAAGCAACTGGCATCTAAAGGATAAAAGTCAGGGATACTGCTAAACATTCTGCAATGTACAGAACAGCTCCCCAAACAAGGAATTATTCATCCCAAAATGTCAATAATAAAAGGTTTAGAAGCTTGGTATAGATAGAGATAAAGCAAATGTGGCTAAAGGTAACAACTGAGTAGTAGGTGATTATACCATTATACTATTCTTTCAGCTTTTCTGTAAGCTTAAACTTTTCCTAAATAAAATGTGGAGAAAAAGCAAATTTAATGTATATATAATAAGAAGAGTCTAATAGAGAAAAAAGAAGCTGAGCTGATGATATGCCACATATGGAGGAACAATGATAAAAACGATTCTTTTTCTTACTTTCTTTTTAACCAATGAGAATGTTGAAATGTGCATAATGAAATTGTACCCAATCTACTTATTAGGTGCCATAAAACACAACCACAGCATTGAGAGATTTTCAAATGCAACATTTTGAAAGCTTATTTTACAATTTTATGTACTTTCTATCAGGCTCTCAGTGCATAATGATCAGACTGAATAACTTTACCATATTTAGAACTAAATCAAAATGAGCAAACTGGGAACAGCAGCTGGTTCCTCCTCTACAGGTCTCCAAAGACCCATAGCTGAAAAACAGGCCTCAGAAAATAGTTATTAAATTTCTTTCCTTGACAAGTTAATGTTTAGATAACACAGTGCAATTGACATGGTTTGTAAAACTCCAGTTTTATCATCCTTCCTGACCCAACTGGACATGGACGAGGAAGTATTGGGAAATGAAGAATGGGGTTACTAAACAGTTGGTTTGTGTTTATGGTGGAACCGAATATGAATATGCTGGGCTTTTTAATCACTAACCTGAGCTGCACATCTTGTTTTTTTTTTTTTTTTTTTTTTAGTCTCATTCAGTCTCTGTTATTCTTTGTAGCTTTTACTTTGTCTTCCTTTGCCAGAATTCTTTGATTGTGCAGGGTAATAATACAATGAGTTTGGGGGTTTCAAACCATTTTCCGCTGTACTTTTCATCTCCAGTAATTCTTATTTCCCCGTGGATCTCCACCTGTGTGAGCTCTGTGGGGAGGGTAGATACAGCTAAGCATGAAGTCTGAACTCACTGCAGAATTTCAAAAGACTTAAAAACAAAAATAAAAACAAAACAAGCAACAGAGGTCTCCACAGTCAGGTCTTCAATGGAAAGATTAGGCACTTGAGAAAGAAAAGGGTCTTTGTTCGAAATGATTCACTTTAAATAATCTGAGAGTGTTTTTCAAGAGAACTACCACCAAATAGGAAGGTGGACAAAGATAGGAAATGACAGAATTCCAACCTTCCCACCAAATTAGAGATTGAGAGGTTTGCCAGCTGATGGAAAAGAGGGTCGGAGGAGGAGGTTTAAGAAAGATTATGTGGGAGTCTCTGAGGGTCCTCCCCCTATCTTCCTCTAGTTTTGGAGCCACCAGACATGCTTGAGAATTTCATGGCAGAACAGACTTCTGTTCCACGTTCCACCTGGGCCTTGGGAGAAGGAAGGGCTATGACAATACAGGCAACCACAGCAGAATAGAAATGGGGCATGTTGTAGGGTGTTTAGGCAGAGTGGTCCTGAGAAGAGATTAAGTTTCCTTACAATGGCAGTACTTCAGGCTGTTCCCATTTTCTGTTCCATGAGGACTGTGGAATTAAGAGGGGAATGGGACACAATATAAGATTCAACCTTGCCCATTGAAAAGACTCCTGACATTTCCACCTGAATACAGGCTCAGTGCATTACTCTGTCTTTTGAGGTTAAAGGAGGCCTTGTTGAATTTGAATTTCAGATAAATTTCAGTGTGCCCCATGCAACATTAAAGGCTAATAAAATGACTTGATGTTTATCAGAAATTCCTATATTTATTTGTTAAATCTGGCCACTGTATTTGGAGCTCCTTCCTCTTTTCCTGGCCTCCCAGTAAAGCAGGAAGCTCATGTCCTAGCATGACATCGAAGTGCTGTCTTTCACTCCAACAGTCTTTCCCAAGAGACCTTTTTCCACTTCTCTCACTACACCTTTTGTCACTGTAATTTGCAGTGTGTTCTCAGCATAGTCAGTGCTCCAGGTCTGAGAATCTTTCCAAAGTTGTCTCTGGCTCACACCAAATCTCACTGCTATTACTGTTGCACTAAGGATTCTGTGGGCTGAGATTTAGCTCAGTTGGTAGATCGCTGCTCTGCAGTCTCTTGAGGTCCCAAGTTCAACTCCCAGCACCACAAAAGTGGGAGAAGGATGTGGCAATCCACTCCTGAGGCAATCCCGAAACAATAAGCCGTTGAAAACCCTATGAGGGTCACTATGAGTCAGACATGACTTGAGGGCACCTAAGAACAACAAGAAGGATTTTGTGCCTGCAACCATAGCCCTGTGGTATCAGATCCCATCAGATCTCAGAAGCCAAGCAGGGTTGAGCCTGGTTAGTACTTGGATGGGTGACCACCTGGGAACAAGAGGTGCTGTAGGCTTGGGAGAAGGACCCAGCAACCCACTCCCAAGAAATTCAATCTGCCATTGAAAACTCTAATAGGGAAACACTGACAATAATTTAGCCTGTTCTACATAGGGTCGCTATGAGTTGGATACCAAGTCGACACACCTAACAAGAAGAAGGATTCTGCAGAATTCTCTATTTGGCTCCTGGGTTAGCCTGTCAATCCCATGGCTTCTGCTTTAGGGTCCTTTTGCCTTATATATCACTTGCTTCTTCAGCCCTCTCATGCGCCATGGGAACTTCTTCACTAAACTGAAGGGAAGCTGAGGGTTACCCTTTCTCCACTCCATTGGAAGTCCAACATAAATACATTAACCTTCATATTCTGTCTCATAATCTCTAAATCCTTTTTTCTTAAAAAATTTGTTTCTTTGTGCCTGTCAGGCTTTTGTCTCTTCTGTCTCAGTACATAAATGCTCATTTTATGGTATTCTAATTTGCTACTAAACCTATGTATTATTTTAATTTATTATAGTTTTTAGTTCTAGAATTTCCATTTAGTTTTTTTTCAATTATCTAGTGCTCTGGCAAAAGTCTCCATTTTAATCTATTTTCCTCCATTTGCATGGACATATTAATTATCTAGACACTCAACTAGATTCTGTGACTTTGGTTCTATTCTCTGTTTTTTTCTCATTACTTCTAATCAGTTAATACTGTCATTTAGCATGCCTGATTTTTTAAAAATTGAATGCAGACACAGTATATGGACAACTGTAGTAGCTCTAGGTGATGCCACCTTCTAGAGTCGATTCACCTTGTCCTCTACTAAGCATCATGGCTTTCCTCACCTTAATCAAATCAGGAATCTAGCAGAATTGAGGCTGGAGCCCTTTGTGTAGAGCTCCTCAGAGCTTTCACTGAGAACCTGGGTTGTTCACCAGGTCCTTCCCTCTACCTTGTCCTCTACCCTTATCATTGCGTCTTCAGAATAGTGAGACCGCCAAAACTCCACTTTGCTTCTCAGAGCCTCTTTATTTAGCTTCTTAGCCTCCAAGACTGCAGAACTTCAAAAATTGGCAAATGTCCTGAAAACTAGTCATATGTTAGATAACATCTATAAAAGAGTTAGCCACAAAGGAAGTACTCTAGAACTGCCTTGTGGAAAAATGAAGCTTTGGCTCTATGGGGAGATGTCTCCTTAAATGGAGAGATTTGGTGATTACCACCTTAACCAAATGGTCAGACTTAGCACCTTGTAGAGGAGAACAGTCAGACATTATGTGCTTCTTATGGGATGCACTAAGCAGCATATTACATTGCTTAGGTGCTATAATTGCTAAAGATGTTTTACCTGAGTCAAATCATGAAGAGAGAATCAGATACATCAATTACCTAAGAGTCTATAAGGCAATCAGCCTTAATCCCTAAAAATGTCATCATTCTGAAAAACAGAACTGAAGGCAGGGGGACACTTCTTGCTGAAAGAGATGAGAAAGAGATAAAGCCAAATGTTAACTTTATTTGGATCCTGAATTGAACAAAAATCTATAAAAGATAATTTGGGGGCCACTGGAGAATTTTAAAATGGATTGTAAATTAGATGATATTGAATATAAAAACGTTCAGGTTTTGTAATGATATTGCACATAGGAAAGTATACTTTAGAGATCCATGCTGAAGTATTTAGGGATGAAGTATTATCATGCCTATAATTTATTTTCAAATGACTTAGCCAAAGTAAATAATAAATAAAACAAATATAGAAATGGTTAACAACTGGTATATCTAGGTGGGTAGTTTTTTCATTTATTTTTACTTTTCTGTGGATTTGAATTTTTTCAAAAAAAACCTTAGAGGAACGTTTTTGGTTCTTCCATCTGAGTTATTCATTGTAAGTTTTAAAATTCATTCAGTAGACATTTATTGAGCACCTACCATGTATTATATACTCTCACTGGGTTTGGAAAGTAGTTATGAATTAAACTGATATGATCAATCTATTTCAATTTCCTTATAAAATGGGGAAAGAGTAAGAGCACTCACTATATTAGCACAGTGTTTGGTGCAGAGCAGGCATCCAATGAATGTTGGCTATGATACTAATTAATTTTGCCCATCGTTGATCTAATTCTATCCATTTGATATTTTTGGTTTTTTGACTTATTTTTGCTTTAAATAAAAATATGTGCGCTTCCATTTTCTGTGTCCTTCTCAAACCATTTTTCTAATGTTACCATTAATCTTATCTTTGTTAATGTTATTAGGACATTTGAAGTCCTGGAGAAAAGATATAATATTAAACCGAAGATGAAATTAAAATGTTTAAATACTATTGTCAGTGCTTCTCTGCTGTTCATAGGGTTTTCAATGGTGGACTGATTTTTGGGAGTGGGTTGCCAGGTCCATCTCCCAAGCCAACAGCACCTGGTGTTCCCAAGCTGTCTCCCATCCAAGTACTAACCAGGCCCGACCCTGCTTAGCTTCGGAGATCTGACAGGATCAGATGCCACAGGGCTACAGCTGCAGGCTAGGGGTATGTTATATCTTTCAAATTAGGTTTGTATATAAACAAGTATTTGAAGGCTTAAAGTTTATCTTCATACACATTTTATTGATAATTATATCCTGCTTAAAGATTAGGATATAAACTAGAAACAAATAAAGAAAAGTTTCTACATTTTTTTTTTTTGACAAGGTTTCACTATGTAGCCCAGGCTGGCCTTGAACTTGTGTGTCCCCTGCCTCAGCCTCCTGAGTGCTAGCAGTACAGGCCTGAGCCACCATGCCTGGCTAAATTTGTTTTTTAAATACTAAATCTTAAAGCGATTAAAAATTTAAAACACTGGATGTTCCTTAATATTCTCTCCCAATAGTCTTGCTTCTTTTACACACCATGTATATTTACTACATTACTACTATATTATTTTATCTATGAGTGAGAGCATTCTTTCTTTCCATTAGGCTCCACCCACTCATGTTCTTAGATGCTAATGTCTTGGTCTGATAAATACAAGGTTCATTTTAAGTACATACTATGCCATTTACCATTAAGTTCCAAAGTCTCCTTTTTGGTGGTTACTGTGACCATAACACAAAGAATTATTTTAATGCAACAATGCTAAAACAACAAACAAAGTTTATTCACCAAACTTGCAAATGTAATACTTAAACTGAGGTAATCCATGTAAAATAATAGCCTGTTACTTTTAAGATTGAGTTCATTTTCAAGTGTTTATTCAAAAAACATGTAACAAAAACACTTTTACTTTCCTATTTTCTTCTTTTACCTTTAGAAAAGACTAGAACAATTATCACACATACATTAACATTAAGATCCTCTTATATATCTTAAGAATTATGCATTGCAGGGCTGGGGCTGTAGCTCAGTGCCTAGCATGTGCAACACCCTGGATTCAAATCCCCAGTGACAAAAAAAAAAAAAGAATTATACATTGCTTTTTAATATAACTTCAATATAATGTTGTCCATTAACAATATAATAAATTTGTTACTAAGATAATATACATTTTAAATTACTTACAATAATGTACGTTTTATTATACATTCTGAGTAGGATGAAAATAAATAACTATAAAAATAATTTAACAAATCTTTATGGAGTACATACTGTGTTCCAGGTTTTGGAAACACAAAAATAAATAAAAAATGGTCCCTGCCATTAAGAAATTCAGTCTAAAGGGCAGACAGACAAATAAAACAGACAATTTAATATAGAAGGAGAGCTTTGTCACTGCTATAAACAAAGAAGCACAGAAATCTGAAGAGGGTCACTAAATCCAGAATGGTAGTAGGTAGGGATGTTTCCAGGTTAGGTGATGAGTTTTACAAAAGATTTGGCCAAGAAAAAAAGTTGTGGTAGATGAGAGAGAGACCATTCCAGGTATATCAAACAGCCTGTGTGGAGGCACAGAAATGGGGAATGTTCAAGCTCAGAAAACTGCAAATTGTTCTGTGTGACCGATCTGAAAGTTATAGGATGGGATAGTTGTGAGAGAAGAGGCTAGAGCTGTGCCATACCACATCAGTAAAGACCTTATAGGCTTTTCTAGGGAATCTTAGTCTCTACCTGAATACAGTGAGGGGTATGTATTTGGGATGACATGCTAATTTGGGGGGATTATTACAGGTGACAGTAAGAGGAAGGAACTGGAAGCAGGAGCACCAGTTAAGAGATTATTGTACTAATACCAACTTCAAATAAAGCTCAGAATTAAGTGATGAAGCAGAGATTGAAAACGGAGAAGAGTGGGACTGCCTAGATCAGTAAGAACTGGCTCTTGAGTGGACATAGAGAATGATGGAGACAAGTAAAAAATGGTGACTATCTAGTGGCACTGGTTATTCATTGTGGTAGGGATTAAAGGAAGAACAAGTAGTTTTCTAAGAGGGAATGAGTTCTGATTCAGGTGTTTGTGATTTAGCTAAGACTCCAGCAAATAAATTCACATGCTTCTCAAGTGTAATGGACAGATCTGATCTTGCATCACAGACACAGATATCATCAGCAGCAACAATGGTTGCTGACCCTCGAGGAGTAGATGGGATTACCTAAAATGTTCAGAATATAAAGAGATGAGAGGACACTAGTCTGAACCTTAGGGACCACCAAAGTATAATGAACATATGAAGCAAAGTAAGTATTTGAAGAAAAGTGAGAAGACTGGTTAGAATAGGCAAAGAAAAATCCAAGAGACTATAGCCCCAAAAGTAGGAGGGGAGAGTTACAAGAACTGAGTGTTTATGTGTGTCAAATATATCAACAATTAAAATGCACCCATGATTCATTTGGCAATGAAGTCATTTGTAACTTGGATAACAACAGTTTCAGTTATGTGGAGTGAAGGCCAGATTACAGAGGATTGAGAAGTTAATGACTGCTGAGAAAAACAAGGCAAGAAACTATTTTTAGGAGGACATAGCAGACTAAGGACAAAGCAAGATCTGATATCTTAAAAAGTAAGACACTAATGTAAACCAAAAATACCACACACTTGAAAAATAGGAAAAGAAAAGCATATCAGGGAGGACTCCTAGTGCAAAGACTGAAACTCAATTTGAATTAGTCTAGGTAAACACAAGAAGGGCCTGGCAATCCACTCCCAAGGCAATCCCGAAAAAACAGTCAGCCATTGAAAACCCTATGAGGGTCGCTATGAGTCAGATACCGACTCGACGGCACCTAACAACAACAAGGTAAACACAGAATGGCTGGAACCAGAGCCTTAAATACAAAAGGCCTCTGTCTGCAGCTATTTCTCTTTCCTGTTGGTTCCATATTCTTTTACTGAGAATCAATTTCTCTGAGTGGCAGGGAAAAGCTATATCACTAAAGAGGAAAGGGCTTTTCTCTTCCAATTTATGGAAGAGGGTGGTTTCTACCATGTTCCCAATTCCGGACTCAACATAGAGGCAGGGGTAGATGCTGTTGTTGATACCAGCATGGGGGAAGAAATAGGAAGGGCAATTATCTCTAATTAGGATGGTTTCTATTAACATACAAAGGTGATAAGTCAGTAAGGGAATTAGACATAGATAGTCCACTTTCATTACAAAAAATAAATAATGTATGTGTATATATGCTATTCTACTGAGATGCTAAAGCATTTAGATGCTTTATAGCTCTAAATTTTCTCATACTGAAAACATTTCAAAATGCTTTCTTATTGTCTCTTATTAAATAAAATTCATAGGGTATCTTCCTTTCCAATTATCCTTTTGTTTAGAGTGCATGGCAGCTGGGCATAGAGGCACACACCTGCAATCCCCATTACTACATAGGTTGAGGCAAGAGGATACTAAACTCGAAGCCAGCCTGGGTAAATTAGTGAGATCCTGTCTCAAAGTAAAATAAAAAAGAACTGAAGGTGTAGCTCAGTGGTAAAGTGCTTCCAAACATGCACAGGACCCTGGGTTCAACCTCTAGTATGACAGAAGGAATTGGGGAGAAGACATAGGAAGAGATAGGCTAGCAGTCTTTAGATATTTAAATGGCAATCACACAGGAGAAAGATCCAATCAGTCTAGTTCTAGAGAGTGGAGCCAGGACCAGTAGGCAGATGTTATAGAGAGGTGGTCTTTAGTTCAGCGAGGAAGAATTTCTAACAATCGGAGCAATCTTAGAAGAGGACTGTTTTGAGATATAATGGAGATCCAATTACTAGAAGTATTTGAAATTGGGCTGGCTGACCTCAGTACACTATAGCGGAAATTACTGAAATGCCCTGGAAACTGAACTGCCTGATTTTCTAGGCCTTTTCCAACTCTAATAAGATGGTAGGAGATAATCATTATCTGTTTGATCCAACAGGGGGAATTTGCATAGGGGGACATTTTTCTGATAGTTGCCTAGTTGTTAAATATTGATCTCTTGGATTCTTATTTTTCATATTACAGAGCACACTTGAAAAAGAAAACCAACCCCATTTTAACTAAAATGTTTTGTGGCCTTTTTTTACTATGATGCTGACCAGATTCAGAACAATCTAGTAGAGGTAGTTCTATAGCATCTGTTTTTATAGAAAAAAGAAATGAAAGTTGAAATAAAGGTTCCTTGAAAGTTATAACTTTAACAAACTCAAGTGTTAGGATTCTCTAGGATAAATTTGTTTTTCTTTTAAATATGGAGAAAACAAAAAGGACTGGTCTTTTGTCTTGGTATCCAGGAAGAGTACACTAGATGGTGCTATAAGGCTGCCAGAAAGAAAGTTTTACTAAGTTAAATACATTGTGTGGCAGTTCTGATGGTAATTAAGTGTTCTGAAATTTTCTGTATTCTTTGACCTGAAAATAATCTCAGGTTTGTAGGAAAGTATTGTAAATTTTAATCTGATGAACCTTAACCCTAAATCAGTAATTTTAAATAAACCACATGTTTAATACATTTTAAAGTAGTCTCACTATTTGATAATTCAATCTGATTCTACTGAGATGGAAATTTTAAAGTTAATGGAATGCAATTTATTATTCATTTAAACATACTGTCATTGATTTCAATTAGCTAGTCCTTCCACAAGTCTAGTTATGCTTATTCTTAATGAATCCTTAAGTCAGTTTCTTCAAGTTTTATTCCAAATTTTCAATTATTAATTAGAAAATACCAATTATACCCTATTGTTTAAAGTAATGCAATATACTGACACAAACGCATGAAACAATACTTTTGAAATCATTCTATCAGTATTTTTCATACAAATAACATCTCATCATTTTTCCACAGTACAATAAAACCACTTTTTACTAAAGTGCAAAATAAAAATAAAGCTTTACTTTTATAATATTTTGTTTGTTTTCTTTCAGATGTTAAATATTTAAAAGGTTAAGAAAAATATGGACAGATAAAAATTACATCTGTTGCAACCTAAGAGTCATTTTACTTCTAAACTCCAAAAGTTATGAGATCTGTTTGTGATTTTTCCACTTATCTTTCCAGTTCTGCTTCTAGAATCTCCCCCCATGTATCCGCATCCATTGGGCACATGATTTTTTCTGGTATGCTAATGGGAGAACATATGTTGCTGTATCTGCCACTTAGCCACTCGAGTTTCACTTTACTCTTCTGGTAATTTCTCAGTAGTATTACCTGAAAGGGTAAACCATCATCATTCAAAAAGATTGCAGCAGGTAGTTGGTTAATGAGTTTGTTTAAACGTATAGAAGCTGACTCACAGGGCTGAGAAGACAGTACTTACACTGATATACACATACATTAACAAATTCATGTCCGTGTGTGTGTGTGTGTGTGTGTGTGTGTGTGTGTGTGTGTGTGTGTAGAGAGGGAGAGAGCAAGAGGGAGAGAGCGAGAGGGAAAGCACCAGAGTTTATTGAAGGTTTGGGATAAGGTGCAGTGAAAAGAAGTAGCCATTTTCCTTTTGGTTAATAGAAGAAGATTCTTGAATTTAGAATTTGAAAAATGTGAAAGGAAGGATGGGAGATAGATAGTGTAGAGATAGTGTGTTCACCACGAAAAGAATAATAACTCAACTTTAACTCCTTTCCCAAAGTCAACACACTCTGCATATTATTTTGCATATGAAATCAAATTCTACTTCCTCTAAGCAAAGAGTTGCCTCAAACCTGCTACCATGACACTGTCAAAAGCAGGGCAAAACCCAATGGTTAAACTTACCCTCCAGGAATAACCACTTTCTAGATCATCATCTATTTCTCTTCGGCATATAGCTCTTACAGTCAAACAATGAGGTTTCCACAAGGAGTCATTGTTTCTTATTGTGTAATTCCAGCTCCGGCATGCCACTGAAGCTCTGCACAAACTCTGAATGTCTAGCTGGCTGAAAATTTTAAAAGTGACTTCTGGAGGCAGCAGTTCAACAAAATTATTTTGACTCTTGTTTTTTTCCTTTTCAGCAACCAGAGGGTTCAATTCTATGTCAGAAATTCTGGAATTATTGTTCCTCTTGGAATTTTTCTTCATGGCTTGATGGTTTAGAAAATGATCCTCACAGACAACCTAAAAAGCAACGTTTAAACATACTCATTTTTTTTTTTCAGATCAGACTATACATACTACTCTGAGTCAGATTTTTTGGGGGTATTATTTATATTTAAAGAACTTTAACTTTCTTGACTTCAGCCTCTCAATCTGTAAAGGGGACTAATGCAATTTCTCTCGTGTGTTTTTATGAAGACTGACAAGGACAATGTATAAAACATGTAGTCTCACATCTGAATTGCACATGGGGGCCACTAAACATGTTACTTGCCTTCTTTTTGAACATTTTTTAGTAAATGGGCTTGTTTCTAAGTGTGTGGGGTATTTTTTCCCCAAAGAACACTATCTTAAAAAAGGGAAATGATTCTCCACATCAGATCATATTTATTGAGTTTAGTAATAATGACTCCTGTGAGAACACATTTAACTATTTGTGGAAAGCACTTTTTAAAGCACATATGAGTCAATCCTATTAAGCTCCTGGATACTTTTTATCTGTGGCAACTGATGGCTTGCCATTAAGTTCTTCAGATTTACAATTTGTAACTTAGTCATAAACCTGCTGGACTTTTAGTAGTTTATGTAAGAATTGTGGCTAGTCATGCCCAGCAATCCCAGTTACTTGGGAGACTGAGCAGGAGGATAGGGAGTTTGAGAATAGAGGCAGCCTGTGCAACTGAGACCTTGTCTCAAAATAAAAAATAAATAAGCAAATAAATAGATAAAAGAGGCTGAGGTTGCAGATCAGTGGTAGAGCACTTGCCTAGCATGTGTAAGACCCTGGGTTCAACAAAAACACACACACACCCAGCTTACTTGTATCGAATGGGTAGATTATAATGACACAAAGTGTTAAATATTTAATTCACCTGTAAAATCAGTGTTTTAGAAATGGCTCCTCAAAGCCATATATTCATAGTTAATTATGAGCCAAGGCTGTCACTGAGGCCATCAGGGAAGTATCAGTTACAATGTTATAATTCAACTAGGGGCTGTTGTTGTTGTTAGGTATCCGACTCATAGCAATCATAGCAACCCTTGACCCTCGTAGGGTTTTCAATGGCTGACTGTTTTGGGATTGCCTTGGGAGTGGATTACCAGGCCCTTCTCCCATTTTTGAGGTGCTGGGAATCAAACTCCGGACCTCAGAGACTGCAGTGCAGCACTCTACCCACTGAGCTAAATCCCAGCCCTCCAACTAGGGGTAGCATGTGACTAAAGATTTAAAGCCCTCATTTCAGCTAATGTATTTAATTAAGAAGCATTGTGAAGGCTTCTGAAAGTCAGTGTTGAACTACTTTTGCATTCAAAGATGTTGTTGTTGTTAGGTGACAATGAGTCGTGTCCAGCTCATATGGACCCTCATAAGGTTTTCAATGGCTGATTGTTTCGGGATTGCCCTGGGAGTGGATTGCCATGTCCTTCTCCCGTTTTTGCTGTGCTGGGAATCAAACTGAGGACCTCAGAGACTGCAGAGTGGTGCTCTACCCACTGAGCTAATACTTATTCATTTTTTAAGTAAGGGGGTGGAGGAGTAAAGGAGGGGATTGAGATAGAGCTAAATATTTCTTTTGACTCAGCTAATAATTTCCCTTTCTGGATATACTAATCAGCTATATGTTTCTGTACTTGCTAAAACCACAAGACTTCAGTGACTCCTATTCATTCGGTTGTTTAATCCTTTGACTACCAATTTCAGATAAAAATATATGACAATAAGTATTTTATTTCCAGAAACATTTCATTACAATGAAGAAAACAAGGACATGATTAGCAAAATAACTGCAATGTGTAATATAAGTAAAATAATCATGTAATTAGTGATGTGCATCATTTGAGTGCAAAAAAAACTCTCATAAAAAATGTCTAATCAGCTAAATAAGAAAAATGGGCATGCAATCACTATAATAAAAATTCAGTTGAAAATAAACAATGACAAGTAGAAAAGGCAATGTTAGATATAATAATAATTTTTTTATATGTGATAAGGTGTAAAACACAATGGTACATTGCACATTGTACAGATAGTTTTTGTTCTTATGTCACGTTTACTTTTTGAACATCTAGTGCATCTTCGTGTTGTAGTTCCTTGGATAGGTAGATCAGCACCCACGTTGATCTTGAGTTTAGCAATGTACGGTGGCAATCATTTTCTCTGCCAATGGAACTACAAATTGAAGGAATTTTGTCTTGTTTCTAGATGTTTCATTTATGACAGCTACCATCAATAGCTTGATGTTCTGTCAAATTTATACACACTCACTTTTTGACAAGTGTGTCCCTATGGTAATCAAAGGGTTAACCCAAATTGGTGTAGTAGTCAGAATTGTAATGTTTGTGCTCATCGAGGACTTCCTCTAGAGGGTTTGGAGAAGTAAAAGAGCAAACTGGTAAAAACAAGAGCATGAGACAAAGAGCAAGTTTTTGCCACGCACCTTCTCCTTTCCCACCATCAATACAAACCAAAGCCAAACCATCATGTTTTTGAAAAGAATTTCATATTAGGAGACTGTTACACTGCATTTAAGGGTTTGCTACCTCTCCCAGGATCTCACTAGGGAATAAAATTCTTCCTCTCGTTAAAGGAATTCC
Organism: Pedetes capensis; assembly: GCA_007922755.1. NCBI lineage: Eukaryota > Metazoa > Chordata > Mammalia > Rodentia > Pedetidae > Pedetes > Pedetes capensis. The sequence goes on from VMDO01004877.1 coordinate 100,597, forward strand.
ATGGGAGGCAGACGAAGGTTTTTGAATTTAACAGTCGGGGGTGCTCTGGGAAGGTTCCTAAAATCTCACTGCAAGTCTTGCCTCTAAGTTCTGCTTCCATTGAGTGTCTTGAAAACTACCTCTTTTCTGTCCCTTCTCCTTTTTGCACTGAGCTTTGAAGGACCCTCCCAGTTAGCTAAGAGCTCCTCCCTCTTTCAAGTGTCACTGAGAGAAGTATTACAGGGGTGGGCGCTGCTTCGCCAGACTAGCTCTCCGGGAGCCCCCATCTGGTCTGGACCTCTCAGGTCGGGGTAACGACCCCACATCCCACCCAAGCCACCCTTCTTCTGTGCTCTGTGTGCGCTGCCACTGCCTGAGTCTCAAGAACACCCGACACTGACAAGTGAAAAACACCACCTGTCAGCACTGCTTGTCATCGCGGCTCCAGGCCGCTGAGGGAAGGCTGAGCTCGCGCCGGGGCTGAGTCCCCTAGCGTGCAGGCCTATGTTGCTGGGGAGAGAAGACGCTCCTACCTACAGGGCCGCGACCGCTTCTCCTCCCGGGATTTAAATCGATCGGGATGCGAATCCTTCCCCATAGTCCTTCTACCTCCCGCCCACCGTAGCCCCTCCCTGCCAACTCGAATTCGCACAGGCGCAGAGCAGCGCGCGGGGCCTTCTGGGAATCGTAGTGTTTCTATGGCGTTCCGGCTCGGCAAAAAAGGGGAAAGAAGGCTCCAAGGACTACAAGGTCCGTCGTCCCCCCAATCAGGTGGGCGGTGAGAAGGGTGGGGCGGAGAGTATAGGCGGGGAGAAGCCGGGCCTTTTAAGCTATAATTTCTTTGCGGTCTGACTAGGGTGTTCCCGTGTACGTCACTGGCCCAGGTGGAGAACAGGACTCCGAAGCGGCGTTGGGTCCCCTACCGCCAGGACTGAGCTGACCACAGCGAAGTCTTTGTTCTCCCGCTCCCCCATTGTTTTTCCGGGGCGTTGCCCGCGCGTGTCTGTGGAAGGCGGAGACGGCTGCAGGGCCCGTCTCGGTTCTTGGGGCCCTAATCCTCACCTGCCATGTCCGGGGGCTTCGAGCTGCAGCCGCTGGACGGCGGCCCCCGGGTGGCCCTGGCGCCCGGGGAGACGGTGATCGGCCGCGGGCCGCTGCTGGGTGTAAGTGTGGGAGGGGCTCGACGGATCCTAGAGACGTGCGAGGTCCTTGCTCACTCCTGAGGCCCTGCTTCCCCACCTGACTTGATGCCCTACCACACCAGTCCTGCCTGTCTGGAGTTTAGAAGTTTGGGGCCACAAATCAACTTAAGTCAACTCACAGTTTTTTAATGTTGCCTTTAAAAAGCACTGATTGTATTATCATTATTATCTTTCTCTTATCCAGGAGCTGGCAAACTAGGGCACACTCGGATCCTCTCCAGGCTGTTTTAGTATGAGCCCATGAATTAAGAATAGTTCAACAATTCTAAAATTTAAAGTATAAACAAACACAAACACTGTTAGCTTTTCAGGGGAAATAGTTACTCTAAGGGCTAAGGATGTTGTGTCTTGGCCTATAACTCCTAACATATTTACAGTAATATCTGGCCCTTTACAGATAAGGTTTATCAAGTCCTGATCTTATCTTCCCTTCAACTAATTTCCGTGAAGCTGTGGCCTCCTTTGCAGGACTGGGTGCGCTCTACTTACGTTGTTCTTTTCTGTATCTAACTCTTAAGTAGTATATGTAATGTTCCAGTCATTGACCTAAGGAAACTTTATGTGTACCAACTAATTTAATACTTTTCAAAACCCTGAGTTAGGTGCTTTTATTTTTATTTTTATTTTTTCCCAGATGAGAAAATTAGACCGTAAATCGATTAAAGGTGATAATAACCTTCTGGATGCATATTGCTACTAAGTTATATATTCTCCACCTTTTTTTGGATGGTGAGGAGTTAAAAAATTTGTGTATTGCCTTATGGAATTGTATAGATCTCTTCCTAAGTACATCTGTACCCCTTCACTAACGTTTAACATTTCTTGTATAGTGCCACTTGGTGCACAACGTTTTGCAGATCCTAGCTCTGTAGGACATACAAAGATGAATAGGGCATGGGTTCCTGCCCTGTAGGAGTTTTCTCTTGGACTGGTGAGACTGTCAGCTAATACTGGGGAGTGTTGATCATTATTCTGATGATATCCAGTGTGTGAATGCAACTATTGCTGTTAGCCTTAGGACTGCTCTGGGAGCAGGAAAAGAAGTGATGGTTTAGGTTGCCTTGTGGAAGTTGTGTGTGTGTGTGTGTGTGTGTGTGTGTGTGCGTGCGCGCGCGCGCGTGTGTGCGCGCCAATATACGTGTATATGTATCAAAGTTATTGAGAAAGCTGAAGAGCATATGCTGGTTTTTGTTTCCTGGGCAAGTGATTATTTAAATGTTCTTATAACTTTTCTCTGTAGTTTGTTAACCCATACAAACATTTGAAGGCGATGCCTAGGAGGTTATTTTTTCTTTTAAATATTGAGGTTAGAAAGTCAATATGTGCTTCATCCAATAGTCATATGTCTGGACTAACAAGTTTTGATTTACTTCAAAGAAGCAAGAAATTGTGTCACCAATCCAGAGTACTGTTAGTCTGGTTAAAAAATGGATGGATTTGGGACCTGTATTTTGTAAACACAGAGCAGATTACAGTCCTTTTCATTATTTGTAACTTGTTGTTTGTGTTATAGGCTTGTTAATGTGAGATGAGCCTATTTGGTTTCTGTTTTTAAAAATGTAATGTGTAAAACATCAGTCAATTATCCGGTCAGGATTTTGCTTTTCCTTTTTAAATAATCTTTCGGTGATGAGATATTGTTGCCAAGTTTGGCAGCTATTAGAGGAGTTTAGGAATGACATCTTAAGTGTACTGAATGAAAATTATGAAGAACAGACAAATTACTGTGTGTTTTTTATGTTTTGGAGCTGCCAGATGAAGTTTTATTTTTTTCTGAAGTTGCTGAAACACAGCATGAGGCCTGCCCTCTCAAACAACAGCAGTACCAGTGAGATTGTTTAGCAGTTGGAGGGAGCTAAGACTTAGTTCCAAGTAGGAAAACTCAGGAAGTTCATTGTGAATTCATATATATTTGAAATGACCAACGTTAATAAGGATGACTTTTGAACTTGCTTCACTAGCCATGTTTTTCTGAGACAAGCTGTATAAACCTTGATAGCCATATAAACCTTGATAGCCATATAAGCAAAAATGTTTATAATTTCAATTTGTATTACACTTTGGTGGTGGTGGTTGTTAGGTGCTGTCGAGTCAGTGTCTGACTCATAGTGACCCTATATACAACAGGTGAAGCACTATTGTCAGTGCTTCTCTGTTTTCATTAGGTTTCAATGGCAGATTGTTTTATGGGAGTGGGCTGCCAGGTCCTTCTTCCAAGTTGACAGCACCTGGTGTTCCCAGGCCATCTCCCATCCAAGTACTAACCAGACCCGACCCTGCTTAGCTTCTGAGATCTGATGGGATCCAGACACCGTGGTGGTATGGCTGCAGGCATAGTCTTGGTAGCCCTGGCTATATATTGCACTACAGATTTCCAAGAAGTTACTATTGGCAAAAACTTAATAAATATACCCAAGAGATTTTTCTGTATTATATCATTGAACTACACATGAATTTACAATTATTTTAAATAAAAATTTAATTGAAACGTGTTTTATAATTACAACATTTAAAGCGACAGACTGTTAAGCCAAGTTATTTGCTTCATAAGTTTTTTCTTTAATTATAAGTTGATTACATCCTTGAATTATACAATTTCTTGTTTCAAATCTTTCTCTCTTTCTCTCTCTTTTTCTTTCTTTCTTTCTTTTTTTTCTGAGACAGGGTCTTGCTATGTTCTCCAGGCTGGCCTCAAACTTACCATCCTCGTGCCTCTGCCTCCCAAGTGCTAGGATTACCACACTCTGTTCTTATTTTGTTTTGTGGGCAGGAATTATATGACACATTTCTTTATGGTCTGTTTTCCTCCAAAAGTATAGGATAGCATCAAATGTCTAGTGAGACTTTCTCAATGCAGATGTAATTGAATTGATTGCTTTGATTAAAAAGAAGGCAAGTTACTAATGTGCTCCAGCATAGATTCTTCAAGTGACATCATGTTCCCACTTCTAAGAATGTTTCAAGTGTTCCATAAAGTTTATAAAAAAACCACTCCCTGGCTTGACAACTCTATACTTTAACTGCTTATTTCAGAATCCCATGCAGCTATCCTGGAATGCTAGTCATACCTGGTTCAGTGCAGGTTTCTTCCCAGCACCTCTTTTATCCCTAATGATATGTTGAATACCCCTAGCTGGTATATTTGTCCTTCCCTCATTTATTTATTTAGTCTATTGCCAATGCTTGGCACATGGTCTCTTCCATATTTGCATCATAGCCTCTCACTCTTTCTGTCCTCAAAAAAAGCCTAATTGTGATTGAGATGTAAAAAGGATATCATTGAGTGTATTTAAACATAGTAAAGAAGCAGTACTACTAACTACTAAAGCTTAAGGAGTAGCATTCATAATGAATTGTTAATATTTTTCCTATTATGTTGATTCATTTCCTAAATTAAGAAAATAGTTGACACATATATACACTGGTTGTTTAAGAGGGAGTATAGGAAAAATAAGATGACAAAACAAAGCCTTGCTCTTAAGAAACTTGTAGTTTAGTAGGTATGAGAGAAAGATAAGCAAATACTAAATAGAGTACAACCTCAAATGGGGACTGGAGTCAGACATGCACATTGAGTGAATAAAATGGGAAGAAGTAAGGAAAATACAGGAACCCGCATTCCCATCTAGTAACTGTCATTTTTTAAAAGAATAGTATGAAATCTAGATTTTTAGATATATCTCTAAGTTTTAAAGGGTCATATTTAATTAAAAACTTTTTTCAATACCATGAGCCAAACAGAATGATGTTACACTGTACAGAAAAGTTCAAGAAAGAACTCAGAATGACGGTTCAGGGTAAGCTTTGTGAGCTCAGCTACAGATTGAGCTGGACTTTCAAGTGTGGAGCAGTTAGAATTTTGCTACATTGGGAGTGGGTGGTAGGGAGGGAAGGACCCCTTAGGCTAACTAAATGTATGATAAAACATTTCAAAATGTGTGGTGTATGCTGAGCCTAGTGTCTCATGAATGTAATCCCAGAACCTCGGGGATTACAGAGGAGGATTGCAGATTTGAGGCCAGAGGCAACCTGTGTAATTTAGAGAGACCCTGTCTCAAGATAAAAAATAAAAAATGGAATAGGTGCATAGACCAGTAGTAGAGCACTTGCAAAGTATGTGTAAGGCCCTGGGTTCAACCCCCAAATACTGAATCAAATGAAAGAATGAAAGTGTATGGCATATTGGATAATTGGATAAATGCTGACTAGTCTTATAGTAGGTCTGGGGGTTATCTCAGTTGGTAAAGTGCTGAAGCAATCCCAAAACAATCAGCCACTGAAAAACCCTATGAGGGTTGCTATGAGTCAGACCCAACTTGATGGCACCTAACAAGTCTTATAGTATTATCACATATGTTAATAACTCCATTTAACTTTTACAAACATTGCCTTTTTAAAACATGTTGGTTTTAAAAGGTAGATTTTATCAAGTAGTTTTAGTTTTACAGCAAAATTGAGTGAAGCATACAGAGTACAATGGCCTCTGTCTCCACTTATGCACAGAATCCCCCACTGTCAGCATCTCACACCAGTGTGGCACATTTATTACAATTGATGACACTACATTAACACATCATAACCACCCAAAGTCTATAGTTTACACTGCAGTCCACTCTTGATGTTGTATGTTCTGTTGATTCTAACCCATATATAATGGTGTGTATCCATCATTGCAATATCATACGTAATAGTTTCATTACCCTAGAAATCCTCTGTTGTTCTATTTGTCCCTCCCTCCCCTAACCTCCTGGCATCCATTGAACTTTCTGTCTATATAATTTTGCCTTTTCTAGAATATCATATTGATGGAATCATACAGTAGGTAGCCTGTTCTGATTTTACTTATATTTAAGTTTCCTCCATGTCTTTTCATAGATTGATTGCTCATTTCTTTTTAGTGATGAATAGTATTTTATTGTCTGAATTAATGTACCACAGTTTATTCTTTTTATCTATTGAAGGACATCTTTGGGAATTAGGGGTAATGCTGTTATAAACATCTATATGTAAGTTTTTGTGTGAATGTAACTTTTTAACTCATTTGGGTAGATACTAAGGAGCATAACTGCTGGGTCATGTGGTAAGAGTATATTAAGTTTTGTAAGAAACTGACAAACTGTCTTTGAAAGTGGTTTTAGTGTTTTTGTTTCTACCAGCAATGAATGACAGTTTCTGTTTCTCTACATCCTTGTCAGCATTTGGTTTTGTCTGTGTTTTGAATTTTGGTCATTTTAATAGCTGTGTAATGAATTGCTTCATATATATTTATTGTTGTTAGGTGCCATAAAGTCAGGTCTGATTCATAGTGACCCTATGTATCACAGATGAACCCCACACACACACACACACTGTGCCTTGCCTGGCCCTATGTCAGTGCTTCCCTGCTATTCATGGGATTTTCAGTGGTTGATTGTTTTTTGAGAGGGGGTTGCCAGGTCCTTCTTCTAAGCCTTCAGCACCTGGTGTTCCCAGGTGGTTTCCCATTCCAAGTACTAACCAGGCCCCACCCTGCTTAACATTTGAGATCTGACAAGATTGAATGCCAGGTGTGGCGCACACACACACACACACACACACACACACACACACACACACACACTTACTTTAGCAGTTGAACTGCTCCATGGTTGAACATTTAGATTGTTGATCAATATTTTTGAGATTATGGCTTGGTATTTGTTTGCTCAGCTCCTGACCACTGTGTTAAAATATGTATGAGAATCTGTTCTTATGTGTGATGCTTCCAAATGACACAGAGGAGAAGGTGTCAATTTGCACATCAATTTTAGTCACTAAAGACCTGTTCTGGTGTTATCTTCATGAGCTCTCTTTTTGTAACATATATATGCATATGTATACCATACGATCAGCCTGGCACCCAAGAAACTTTCTAGCACTAAAAGTGAGGAAAGATTTCTGGGCACTGTGACTAACACCTGTCATTTCAGTGACTTGGAAGGCAGTTACAGGAAGATCTCAAGTTCAAGGCCACATGCAGCCTGCATTATTTGAGACCCTGACTCAGACTTTAAAAAGTAAGATAAAAAATGGTTGAGTAGTGCAGCCCAGTGGTAGAACAATTGCAAAGGAAATGCAAGGCCCTGGGTCCAGCTCCCAAGTACCACCAAAAACAAAACAAAACAAAACAAAACAAAACTGAAAAAAAGAGGGAAAACAGTAAAAATAACAATTGAATTAAAAAAGAACTTATTGCTGAGTATGTGAGTGGCATATGTGTGTCTGAATTAGCCTTTCAGTATAGACCTGGAACTAGTAAATACATTTATTTTTATTTCTTATGGGAAAAAAAGTACTCCACACTGGAACTGACATTCGACTGGCCTTCTAGAATGGATTGTGGTTGAGTGCTGAGGTACCACTGGTATATTTGTATGTATACATAAAAATATACATACAGGTACAATAGTGTTAAACATGTTCTGTCAATTAACTTGCTCTGTTGAGGAATAAGACCAGCTTCATGAAGTGTTATAGCAGAGTCTCAGTGTCAATGACTGGGCTCTGGCACGCATGCTGAATTTGACATCGTGTTTGTTGTTGTTGTTAGGTGCCGTCGAGTCGGTATCCGACTCATAGCGACCCTCTGTACAACAGGGGAAACACTGTTGTCAGTGCTTCTCTGCTGCTCATAGGGTTTTCAATGGCAGATGGATTTTCGGGAGGGGGTTGCCAGGTCCTTCTCCCAAACCTACAGCTTCTGGTGTTCTCAGACGGTCTCCCATCCAGGTACTAACCAGGCCCAAACCTGCTTAGCTTCCGAGATCTGACGGGATCAGATGCCACAGGGCTACAGCTGCAGGTCCTGACATCGTGTAGGTCCATAGATAAGAACATCTTATGGTTTATTGGCTTCTTTACAGTGATCAGACTGAATTTAATTTCAATCTTAAATTTGGATTTTGTTTACTTGCTACATATATAATACAGAAGTATACAGAAAGAATCTTATGCAAATTATGCCTAAAATAAATGCCATATTTGTACTTTATGTATATACATCTTTTCCATAATACTGGCTCAAATCCCATGCCATATGATTTTTAGTTTTTCTCTACCATGAAAATTTGAATTGTCTATTTTTTTATAGCAAACTAGACAATCTTCTGGGAAAGCACTGAAATTATAAATTACTATGCAAGGTAACTTATCTTAGCCCTTGATATATAATATAGTTTATACTGAAAAACAATCAAATTTTACCTATTTTCTGTTCTTTATAGGAACTAGGCTAAGCGGAAACATTGAATTCATGAAATGTACCTGTTTATGATATTCAGAAATTTCTCAAGGAAAGCATTTTAAGAAAAATTAGCTAGTATTGGTTTTTTCAATAAATATTGTATACAGGCAAAAATTGAATGGAAGGTATCATTCTATTCTATTTCAGGATACAGCAGCTTTTCTGCTTTTACTCTATTCAATTTTGTTTTCCTTTTAGAATTTTGAGAATAGTAGTCAGAAAAAAAAAAATAGGCCAGAGACATGATTCAGAATATCTAAATTCTGTTGGTAGCTTAAAAAAATCATTTTGTCCTACTTAAATAAATACTAAAAATATATTTTGGCAACACACAAAGGACAATTCTTTTATGTTTTTAATCTTTTCTTCTGGCACAATGTTCATATCTAAAAATAGAGAAATGACTTGTACATACATTATCGTAGAGGAAGCATTCAACTTAAAACCTGAAAATTAAAGGTAAGGGACCCAAGTGGTAAATACAAAAGTAGTATAAGAACAGAGTGCTAGCTGGGCATGGTGGTTCATGCTTGTAATCCCAGTGATTTGGGAAGCAGAGGCAATAGGATCATCGGTTTGAGACCAGAGGCAACCTGCATAATTTAGTGAGACCCTGTCTCAAGATTAAAAAAAAAAAAAAAAATGGCCTGGGATGTAGCCTAGTGGTAGAGTGCTTGCAAAGTATGTGCAAAGCCCTAAATTTAACCCCAACTACCTGGAAAAAAAAAAAAAAAAAAAAGAACAGAAATGCTGTTCCCATTTAAGAAACAATATGAAGAATTCAAGTAAAAAGCATTTTCTGTAGTACTTAAAAAAAATCACTATCATTTTAGTTTTTGCAACCAAAGGAGAGGAGTGATTTCAACATAATGCTTCATCCTGTATATTCTTCAAGGTTTCTTTTCTAAACTCCTATTATATTCTGTGCAATTCTTTCAGTATTAGAAAGAGATCTTGTACTTCTTTGTTCTATTTATTTAGCTTTTCTGTTTTCTAATATTCCTTTTCTGACAGGTGAACATAAATGAATTTGGTACTAGATGTGTAGTACAACATAAAGTTGTTAGAGTAATGTGTATTAATCATAATTGATTTTAACTGCAAGTACTAGAAATACAACAAATAGCCCTTTAATCAAACAAGGCACCGATTGAAAAATCTGTAACATCTGTGTGGATATATTTATTTATATATATATATATATATATATATATGTGATATATATGTGTGTGTGTGTGTGTGTGTATATATATGTATATATATATATATTCATTTTCTCTTTCTTTTTTTCTTTTTTCTCTCTTTCTTTTCAATACATTTGAAAGTACATTGCATGCATTGTGGCACTTCATCCATGAGTACATCAATGTGTATTAAGAACAAGGATATTTCCCCATAACTATATACAGTTATTATACTCTAGAAATTTATATCTGTGCAGTAAATTTTAATGTTCCATATTTACTTTTACCCAACTTTTCCAATAATATCCTTTTTAGCATTTTTTAAAAGAATTCAGCATCCAGTTAAATATTGTCTCCTTCCATTTTAATGTGAATGTTTTTATGAGTCCAGGCCAGTTGGTTTGTAAATGTCCCAGTTTTAATTCATCTGATTATTTGCACATAATTTGATTCAGGTTAAATATTTTTGGCAAGAATATTATGTAACTGTTGTGGACTTAGGACAGATGTCAGGATGTACATCTATCAGTCTGTCCTGCTATTTGTAGGTGGTATGATTATAAATGTGACTACTTGGGTAAGGTGGTGCCTGCTAGTTGTGTCAGTGGAAATACTATTTCCTTTGTAAGTAATCTTTAAAATGATAATCTGAGACTTCATGAATATATTTTGCCTAAGAAGCCTTCTGCTGAAAGTCAATATCCCTTGATCCTTACTAAATTATGACATCAGTAGTTAGAAAATAGTGATTTTTGGGTTCTATGATTTCTTCTACTTTAGCTGGCATTCATTTATAAGGAAAAGCTTTTCTTCCCAACTCCATTCCTTTTCTTGAGTTTAGTATGAATTCATGGATTATTTTGATATCCAATGTGTTAATACTGCAATATTATTGATCATTCTGATGCCTAAATTGTTTCAGATTTGGCCAGTGAGTCTTCATACAGCTGTCTCTGAACTGTTGACGTGTACCTGGCAGCCCACTTTTGAAACAAACTGAAAACAATCAGCCACTGAAAACCCTATGAATAGCAAAGAAGCACAGACATAGTGTTGGGAATGGCACACTGTTGGGGAATGTTTTTTTTTTTGTTATTGTACATAGGGTTGCTATGAGTTGGACCTGACTTGACACCACCTAAAAACAACAACAAACAACAACAATAATCAATTTTTAAGCATTCTGTTGTCCTCTGGCATAAGTTGTCCTAGATCCACATTATACTTTTTTCTGCCTTGGACCTGGTCTCCTTTCTCCAAAGAGTTCTGGTTTCTCGAGTAGGGGCTGGTATTTAGAAGCCAAGATCTGTGTAGTTGAATGTATTCTCTTTTCTCCCTCAGAAATGGTGCCTTTTCAGAGCATTCTGTACCTGGTTCTACATATTTTAAAGCCTTTTTCTTTTGGATTCACTATTTGGTGGGCTTTTGAGGCACTGAATCTGGATGTGTTTTCAGTATTTCCCACTTGAGGTGCAACTTACTTTTCTGGGAATGATATATAATTATCTGAGTTCCAGCACCCTTTCTTCCCTATTCCCTTTTTTATCTTTTTTCTTTCCAGTTGCTACCAGACCTTTTTTTGCTCTAGCATAGGATCTGGAGCTTCATGTGCTCAATTTGATGTTTGGTTTTCCCTTACATGTAAATTAAAGTTTTTAACAATCTCTGTATTCTAGTTGTGCTTTAGGTGTGGGATACAGGTAGTTTTATTTGCTCTATTTCTTGGTTTCTTTGACTTTTTGGAGGATCTGTGATATGATTAGAATTTAGGTTACTTTTATTAGGTTGTATTTACTTATTTCAGGTTATTTTTATTTGGGGCTGACCTCAAATTCTCAAGTTTCCCATCACAGCCCTCAAGTTCTGGGATTATGGGCCTGTGCCACTGTGGGAGGCAAAAGCACTTTTCTTTATTAGGCTTTTGAGATACCCAGTTTGTAATGAAATAATACTAATAGAGAATCATTTGTCCACTAGAGGTTACATCATATTGTTAGGGTTAGGTGCCCTTGAGTTGATGGCAGATTGATTTTTGGGAGTGGGTTGCTGGGTCCTTCTCCCAAGCCTACAGTATCTGGTGTTCCCAGGAGGTCTCCCATGCAAGTACTAACTAGGCCTGACCCTGCTTAGCTTCCGTGGTCTGATGGGATCACATGCCACAGTGCTAACAGCTGCAGGCAGAAGTCACATCATACTTTTGTATTATTCACAATATCATTTTCTTGCTAGTGTTAGTAGCTCCTATTTTAAAGAAAGGCTGAGATAGGAAAAGCCCATTACCACTTCCTGAAAAATGTAGTTTAAAAAAGGAAAGAAATCTACAGTGGACTATTATGAGAACCATTTATGTCGGTTTTATTTTTGGTAGTGTATTACTCTGTTGAAGGACCTGGCAACCCCCTCCCAAAAATCAATCTGCCATTGAAAACCCTATGAACAGCAGAGAAGCACTGACAATAGTGTTTCCCCTGTTGTACAGAGGGTCGCTATGAGTCGGATACCAACTTGACGGCACCTAACAACAACAACAACATTACTCTGTTGGTTAGAAAGTCTGTTTGTGTTATTGAAATGAGATCTTGATAACCAAGTTAGAAATAGAAACTTCTTATTCTGGGCCACAGAATTATTTACATTTCTTGCGATTTCTTTTGAATTATTAGATATAGGTATGTTGTGTTGTTAGGTGCCGTCAAGTCCAGTCCGACTTATAACTATCCTCATAGGATTTTCAATGGCTGATTGTTTCAGGATTGCTTCAGGAGTGGATTGCCAGGTCTTTCTCCTGTAGATATACATATAGTCATGTATGAATGTTTTTCTCACATGTTATTTGTTTTTATTAGTAAGAGGGTAGATTTGGAGTATTGCCTATTCAGAGAATGTCTTATACCCAAGTTACATAAATTCCCTGGAGATTCACTCTCTAAATATGTAAATTATGAAAAATAATTGCCTGTGTTATGGTAAATCTCAACATTGAAGTGAAAGTTCTATGCAAATGATAAAGTGAGTTGTTAATAACTATTTTTGGTTTTGGCCTACTCAGGTACGCTCTGGGAAAAATAAAGGAATCTCTACATTTCTATCCTGTTTTTTGGAAAGCTAGAATAGATTATTAGTTTATATTTGCTTCTCTAAAACAGCCATTGAGACTAATAATAGATTTTAAATGAGCTACCTTTAACTCTATGACACCCAACAACAAACAACCTTTAAAGTATTTTGTTAGAAAAAAATTTAAATACTAACTTTGGTTTTATAGAAAATTCACTTATACAGTATTCATTTTGCTGGATGCATCATGTTACTGTGTACATAGTCGGCCTTAAGTGTGGAACTGCTACCTGATTTTTTAAAAAATTAGTACTGATTCTTGGCATTTATTCACATTTTTGCAATGTTTTGCAGAACTAATGGGTTTAATTTTATATATGCATTGCTATAATCTGCTTTTACAGATAATTTTAGTTTTACTGTGGTTAATGCTAGAGTTCAAGTGCTGGATAGTAAGGTACCATGAGATGGGGTCAGATAATTGTGGTATTAATGAAGTTGCTGCTTACAGTGCTTACATTAGGTATCATCCACAAATTAGAAAGGCAATCTTAACTATTGTATTTATAGCCAAGTAGGAAAAATACCAGTTTTAGCATTTAAAATGCAAACAATTTTGATCTTTTGTGTACAGAAATATTTGTGAGCATAAGTTGACCATTGTTGGCTCAAAATAGGAAGCAAATATATTTTTTAAAATAGATGCTGATTTCTTCTTCACCATAAATGTTTGATTTTTACTATTCTCCCTCCTGCCATCTTGTTTTCTTAATTACTATGAATGGCCCCAGAGTTTAAAGGCTGATTTGCTTGATCTGTGTCTGCCTGATCCCAAAGCCTATGGTTGTACCCTTTACATTTACTAGACTGCCCCTTTTTAAAACCTTTCTCATTATAACATACTATATTTTTTATATTTTAAATGTTTCCTAATAAGTATATATACATTTTTCTCATTTTATAAATTTTATGGATAAGAATCCCCACTAGGTGTCTTTCATGAATGAGAGTTATATAAGTTTCTAGGATTTGTTAGATCCCAAGTTTGTTTGGGCTGTATCATTTACTATATCCCCTGACTTTGGGTAGGTCTCTTAATCTCTGAGTTATTTCATTATCTGTTAAATGAGGCCTGGCATGTGTATAGTTATTGAGTGAATGATATATTTTAAATTTAGCCTACTCATTTCAGGAACATTGGTAAGGGTTTGTTTGCTTATTTGTTTTGTTATTTTCTAAGGAGGTGGCTGTATTTGAAATTTTAATTTTTTCCTTTGTAGATAACAGACAAGAGAGTATCCAGAAAACATGCCATTCTTGAGGTGGGGGATGGTCAGCTTCGGATCAAACCAGTAAGTATGTTATTAATGATTTAACTTTTTGCCTTTTTGGTGCCTCATTAGAGATGCATATTTTCTAAGGTTATGGAAATAGGGAATTCATGTCAGAATATTTTCTTATTGGAAGGTAAAGATCTAAACTATTAAGCTATATTTTTCTCATAGGAAAAAGCTACATTTACATAGTTAGAACATTAGTGAAAAATGACTGCCAGTTCATGTATCTATTATGATTTTACCATAATTGAATAACCCAAATAATTCCTGAAAAGAAAGCATGTAACTGGGAATTTTTTTTTTTTTTTTTTTTTTTTTTTTGAGTAGAGGTAGGGTAGTGACTGAAGTCACTTAAGTTTTATAGGGTTGTATCTTAACAAATTTCTATAACTCTTGGTATAGGTTTGAATATTTCAAATCAGCCCCTTCAGCAAAGTGGCAGGATATAAAATCAACACACAAAAATCAATAGCTTTTCTTTACACCAGCTGTAACCAGGAAGAGAAGGAAATTACAGAAACAATACTTTTAACAATAGCACACCAGAAAATTAAGTACCTTGGAATCGGTCTAACCAAAGTCCATTCAGATCTCTACAAGGAAAATTTCAAAACATTAAAGAAAGAAATAGCAGAGGATACTAAAAAATGGAAGGACCTTCCCTGCTCCTGGATAGGGAGAATCAATATAGTAAAAATGGCTATCCTACCAAAAGCAATTTATAGATTTAATGCAATACCCATTAAAATTCCATTGACTGACTTTATAGAAATAGAAAAAAAGATCCAAAAATTCATATGGAATCAAAAAAGTCTACATACAGCCAAAACACTCTTAAGCTGCAAAACTAGTGCAGGTGGAATCACAATCCCTGACTTTAAGCTATACTATAGGGCAGTGGTGGCAAAAACAGCTTGGTACTGGCACAAAAATAGGCCTGAAGACATGTGGAACAGAATAGAAGATCCAGAAATACCTCAACCCACCTATAGCCACCTAATATTTCGACAAAGTAGCAAAGCAAGTAAATTGGAAAAAGGATAGCTTTTCAATAAATGGTGCTAGGAAACATGGACATGTGCTTGCAGAAAAATGAAAACCAACCCGCATCTCTCAATGTGCATGAGAGTTAACTCAAAATGGATAAAAGACCTCAACATAAAACCAGAAACTTTAAAACTAATAGAAGATAGGATAGGTAGTATGCTCCAACATATAGGCACAGGAAAGTATTTCCTTAATAGAACTCCAATTGCTAAAGAAGTTGCAACAAGAATAGATAAATGGGATTACATAAAATTAAAAAGCATCTGTACAACAAAGGAAACAATTAACAGAATCAAGGAAATCCCCACTGAACCGGAAAAAATTTTCACATCCTAAACATCAGACAAAGGTCTAAATACCAGAATAAAGAACTTAAGAAAAAAATAACCCAAGAAAACAAATAACCCAGTACACAAATGGGCAAAGGAACTGAACAGACAGATCTCAAATGAAGAGGCCCGTAAAGCCATGACACACACACAAAAATACTCAATATCCCTAGCCATTAGGGAAATGCAAATTAAAACAACTCTGAGATTTCAGCTTACACCAGTAAGAATGGCCAAGATCAATAAAACAAATAACAACAAATGCTGGCGAGGTTGTGGAGAAAAGAGAACTCTCTTACATTACTGGTAGAGCTGTAAATTGGTCCAACCACTTTGGAAATCAATATGGAGGTATCTTAAAAAACTAAAAATTGATCTACCATGTGACTCAGTTATAACAATATTGGGAATTTACCCAAAGGGAGATGGTTCATCATACCACAGAGACACCTGCATCTCCATGTTCAATGCAGTACTTTTCACAACAGCAAGGATATGGAACCAACCAAAGTGCCCATCAACAGAAGAATAGATAAAAAAATTGGTACATATACACAATGGAATACTACTCAGCAATAAAAATGAAATAATGCCATTTGCAGCAAAATGGATGGAATTGCAGAAAATTATTTTAAGTGAACGAACACAAGCTCAGAAAGAGAAATACCACACGTTCTCACTTACATGTGGGAGCTGAATCAAAATTTTAAGAAGGAAAAAATCCTATGCGGAGGTCAGAACATAATAAAAAAAAAAAAGCTAAAGTCGACCTAGTGGAGAAGGAACAATTTAGGGAACACAAAAGAAGGAGGGATCTAGCAAAA
This sequence comes from Pedetes capensis, assembly GCA_007922755.1. Taxonomy (NCBI): domain Eukaryota; kingdom Metazoa; phylum Chordata; class Mammalia; order Rodentia; family Pedetidae; genus Pedetes; species Pedetes capensis. The sequence continues at coordinate 116,817 of VMDO01004877.1, forward strand.
GGAGAAAATCCTTGGTGAGGAGAGGAGGGAGAGGAGGAACGAGGAATGGGGGAGGGGGTCACTTCTGAATGAACAGCCCAACTTTAATAGTCCTGGAAATAATTATAATAACACCAATAATACCAAAGAATGGTAATAATAGCGATGGGCTAGAAAATTCATGTAACAATACTGACAATGTAAAAAGAAAGTTCACTACAGAAAAAGTTTCGATCTTAAACATAAGTGGGACCCAAGCATATATAGAAAAATATTACCATAAAAAGATAAGCAAATGGAAGAGAAGTCTTTGGTAGGACGGTGGGATGGGGGGAGGAAGTGCACAAGAGGGTAAGGGGGAACTTATCTGTGTAATGTACAACAAAATGCATATATAGAAATGTCACAATGAAAAGCATGTCAGAATGAATCACATTAAGGTGTACATTAAAAATTTCTAATAAGAAATTTAGAGCTTGGTCAACTTCAAGGTTTTAAAAATAATTTTAGTTTTAAGGTTCTATTAAGGCTAGAATTTTAATTCCTTGCTTTACAGTTTGTGAGCACGAGTGATTTTCAGGGCCAGCCAGGTTTTGAGACTATACTAAGTGATTATTCACTTTCATTTGCAGAATCTCTTATATAGGAGAATGAAGCATGTATATGAGGGTCCATTTATTTTGGTCTAAATGGTGTAGTGGTAAATTTATTATTATGGAAGTAAATTCATTGATTTATATTTTTAAACCAATTTATATTTCATCTGTCACATACAAGTGCCTATTGTAGTAGTTCTTTTTACACAGATATTAATTACTTCCATTTATTATTCTAAATTGAGCTGTTCTCAAATTTGAAAATAATCTTTTTAATTCTAGTATTGGGAAAAATTTTTAAATAGAGCTGAATTCAACCCATCTCAACCCTGAATAAATAACTTTTTAAAAGATTAATATTTCATTCCCATTCTACATTGTCTTAGTATCGTGAAAAAGATGTTAATATCTGTAGTTGACATTCCTTAGGATGCCCTTATTTATCATCAGCTATTCATTTCTGATTCCTCTCTTTCTTATTCCTCTTAGACAAGACTTACTGGGTCATAAGCTCCTTGGGGATAAGAACTATATTTGTATCTTGTATTTAGCATAGTGCCTAGCATTATGGTATTTAAAAGCTGCAGTGAGAATTATGATGTGGCATTCCTGGTAATGAGTACATGATGGATTTTTACAAAAGTATCTTGTTTTCTGGTCCTCAGGTTCAAACACCCTTCTAATGATCTACCATGGCCTAAAATAAAGAAGTCCGTTGTTGTTACCAAAGCACATTAGGAGAAATGTTTATTCTGCCTTTTCTGATAGAACATATTTGTTTAGATTTACTTTTTTCAAGATAGCAATTATGGCTAATAATACACTTGTCCCTCAAGTGAAAGATCCATGACTTAATGCTGATTTTCTGCATGATTCAGATTCACTCCTCTGTAATTCATGTCAGTGAAAGGAGGAACTTATACATACAGTGAGTATTTTTTGCTAAGTAGATCATTTAAATTGTCCTTAATGATTGAATTTCTAATTTTTTTTAATACCAAAGCAGCATATCAGGAAGTTTATAGACTTTTCTGGATTTGTATTTTTAATATTCAAATCTGGCTAATAATTATATATGCAGATGTCACAAAAATAAATCACTAAAACAATAGTATTTTTTTACTCCACTTACACAGCTCTTGATTAATACCTATAAATCCTGTTGTTTTTGCACTTTTACTTTTGCTCCAAATGATACCTGAAAAATTTAGAGTAGCAGAATAGTTGTAAAGAGTGAAAAAGTTCAGTATAAGAACACAGTACATTTATTTGTGAGCAAGTTTATCAACTAAAATACAAAAAAAATACATCCTTGAATAAATATTGTTTTCTTTTCATACTTTTACTCAATGCTAAGAATAGCCCCTCTTATAACACAATTTAGATGGTGTTAAATTTTTATATATCAAAAATAAATCATTAAAAGATCCTCATATTTACTAATACATGAATATTTTAAACTTATTTACACATTTTCTCAGTGTTAATCAAGGGCATTTATATTTTAAAAACGAA
>VMDO01004878.1:0-63766 GCA_007922755.1 Pedetes capensis
CATTCGCAGCAAAATGGATGGAATTAGAGAAAATTATTTTAAGTGAACGAACACAAGCTCAGAAAGAGAAACAACACATGTTCTCACTCTTATGAGAGAGCTGACTCAAAATTACAAGAAGGAAAAATCCTACTCAAAGGTCAGATCACATTAAAAGGGGGGGAGGGAAGATAAGAATGAGGTCAATATAAATGGACTAGAAATCGCATGTAATTGTACTAACAAGATAGAAAGAAAGACCACTACAGGAAAAGTTTCTATCTTAAACAGAAATGGAACCCAAGGACGTATAGAAAAATACTATATAGTAAAAGATAGAGAAGACTTGGATGGGAAACTTAGATGGGAAGCGGGGGAGGGGGGAACATAGAGGAGGGTAAGGGGTAACCTATATGAATAATGCTTATCAAATTGCATATATGAAAATTGTCACAATGAAAAGCATGTCAAAATGAATCACATTATGATGTACATTAAAAATTTCTAACAAAAAAAAGAAATGCTTTTTAGGGTATAGAAGATAAATTAGTTATATGGTGCCATATAACAATATTACCACACACTTGTGTCTTAAAAAAGCAGAGTTATTATCTTATAATTCCTGTGGGTCAAAAGGTCAGGCATGACTTAGCTGGTTCATCTGGTTCATGGTCTCACAAAGCTGCAATCAAGGTGTCATTCTGGGCTATGGTCTCAGATGCCTCACTGGGGAATTATCTACTTCTAGGCTTATGTTGTGGTTACAACATTCAGTTTCTTGGGTATGTTTGACCACAGTTGTGGTGGATGGACGCTGGAGGCCACTTTCATATGCCTTTCCACACGAGCCCTCCCAACATAGCCACTTGCTTTCTCAAAGCTATTTTTCATGTAAAACAGGCATTATGTATATTAATCACACACATAATTATTATTAGAAGCAACTCACAAGTCCTACCCACAGTCAAGAGGAGGGAACACATAAGGTCATGAATGGGAGGCAGGATTTGTGGGGAACATCTTAGAGTCTGTCTGCCACAGAAGACTTAAATTTGATAATAGACTGGAAAGGAATGGCAACAATAGAAAGAAAATCAATCTTAAGAGACAGTTTGGGTCAGTTGTTAGACAGGGGTTAAGGCCATGTGAGAATAAATTAGATTTGGAGAGGATGACTATTTTTATTTTTAATATATAGAAACAGAGATGATAGGAGAAGTTTGGAATGTGAAGAAGGAATGTCTCCAAGGAAGCTCACTGATCTTCCTAATAAAGTCGGAGAAGGGGTTATTTGGTGAATCTGAGAGTTGAAGGGGGATTTGTGTTTTGAGGAAAATGGAAGACATTTGAGACAAGTACCATGGGGAATGCCATAAATGTTAATTGGGAGTGAAAATAAGTAGGTAAAAGGGAAATAAAAGGTAGACAAGCCTAGCTTAGTTGTTTAACATAAATTGTTTTAGAAAAGTGGGCCAATAATTGTGGTACGGTGTTAAAATGTCTGATTATGGTGTTTAAGTTATGTATGAAGGCAAAATGGGGGTGGGATTTAGCTCAGTTGGTAGAGCACTGCTCTGCAGTCTCTGAGGTCCTGAGTTCAATTCCCAGCACCCCAAAAATGGGAGAAGGATGTGGCAATCCACTCCTGAAGCAATCACAAAACAATTAGCCATTGAAAATCTTATGAGGGTTGCTATGTGTTGGATGCGACTGGATAGTACCTAACAACAACAACAGCAAAGGAGGCAAAACAGGGTCAAGAATAAATTAAGAAGATAAGAATCATATTTTTAAATGGAAGATTCTCGTGAGAGAAGATAGTAGTTACAGTAAGAGCAAGGGAAAGGTAAAGAGAATAAAATTTTAAAAATTTAATTGGAATTTCTAGCAAAATTTGAAATACTTGTTTCCTTAAAACTCTCTTCTCTTTGGCTCCTATAACATGAACTCTGTTTTTTTCCCCCTACTTGTCTGAAGTCTTGTTCTTCTTATTGTTCTTCTGTTCATCCTCCAATTGAAGGTGATCATCAAAGGTCTTCCCTAGCTCAGCATCCAGGCAATTTCATCTTATCCCATAGACGTAATTACTCTCTAAATGCTGCCAAATTCCAAAAGTTATATTCTTAGCCCAGATTTTCTCATTAATTTTAACCTATGCCCAGCTGCTTGCATGACCCACAGGCATTAAAGTCAGACATTTCAAAAAAAGAGAAAGGATCATTTCTCTCTCCTCTCCCCACCTCTACCTCCTTCACTACCTCAGGGAATTCCTCGCCACCTACTTAGCTCTCAACACGGAAACTCAGTGTCATCCTTGATGCCACCCATTTCATTTGCTTCACCCCATAACCATCTGTACAATACTTTGCCATGTTTCTCTTTCCTCTAGTGTTACTTTTGTACTCTAACTACTATGATGTTTTGCCAGATTACTCCATCAGGCATGTACCTTGCCGCACTGTTTCTAAAATGGATCCTTTATACTGTTTTCCTCCTGTATCCATTTATGAAACTGAATCCATCCTTTTATGAAACTGTAGTCAAAATACTTGAAAGAACAACTCCAGAAAAGAAAGGTTTATTGTGGCTCACAGTTTCAGAGGGTTCAGTCCATAGTCACTTGGCCCCATGTGCTTGGGCAGAATGTCATGGTATTGGCACAGTGCGGTGGAGGAGTGTCTTCATTCCATGGAGGACAGGAAGCAATGAGTTAGAAAAGGACTGAGGACCAGGTATAACCTTCAAAGACATGCCCTCAGTGAATTATGTCCTCCAACAAGGCCCTACCTCCTAAAGTTCCCAGAATCTCCCAAAATAGCACCATCAGCTAAGGATCAAGCATTCTACACACAAGCTGCGTGGGACATTTCATATTCAAGCCACAGCACCTCTCCAAAGCCATAGGAAGCATGAAAACTGCAGATTTTATTGTGTCAGCACTCCTTCTCACATCCTGATACATATCACATAAAATATTCTTCATGGACTTCCTGTTGCCCACAGAATAAATAATATGGATAAGACTGAAAACTTATTTTGTGCCAGGCACTATGATTTGTGTTTCATATGTTAAATTATAAACCCCAGACCCCTTTAAGAATTTTTTTTGAGACAGAGTCTCTTTAAGTTGCACAGACTGCCTTTAGCCTTGAATCTGCGATGCTCTTGCCTCAGCCTCCTGAGTTGCTGGGATTACAGGGATATACCATGGCACCAAGCCTAGTAAGTATTCTTTGAATTAATGAATCTTGGATGTTAAATTCCAAGAACTGATAGAATTTAAAAGAGTGACTTTGTATGTGGCTCTATACTTGTCTCTATCTTTTCTCCTATTGGCAAATTTTTTTCACATTTAAAATATTACTATTATTGTTAGATGCCATCAAGTTGGGTGTGACTCATAACAACCCTATATACAACAGAACCAAACACTCTCCAATTCTGTGCCAGGCACACAATCTTATTTATATTTAAGTCCTTTGTTGTAGCCACTATGTCAATTTAAGGAAAATTGACATCTAATACTCAAATGTAAGTTATATTATGTTGTGAAGTTATATAATCTACTGTTCCCTACAGATCTTCAGTAGGGCTCCCAAATACAATAAAGCCTTGAAGGAGTACTCTTTGAGAAGAAAGTTATGTTCAACAGCCATATTCACTAGTTGGATGATTGGACTATGCAAGTCAAGTGTCAAATCCAACTAGCAAAGAATGACATCTAGAATTGAGTAGAAGAAAAAATAGTAGGTAGAGGTGACTAGGCAAAAATATAAGTCCTCAAATTCCCTGAAGATCTTGGAGGGTCAGATGATTTCTCATAATATCTGAACCTAGGATTTGAGCCAATTTTATTTTAATCTCCAAGTACAAAGTAACCCTAGTTGACACCAAACTGTAAAAAGCAAATGTTTGTCTGTGATTACTTTTCTTGTTAATATTATGTGTATTATTCAACATTATTTGTGGCTACATAGAGCAGTAGAAGGGACTGAATACGAGGATTAGCAAAACATTTAAGTTAAAGATAAATTTTTGAGAAGAATTAAACAGAACTTTGAGTGGGATAATTTTTTAAAGTGTTTGCAGAGGACCTTCAAAGAAAGTCATGCCTTACCTTTGACAGAATATAACCTTTGGTTTTTCTCTTTTCTGTGCTTCTTAATCACCATGATGTGAACTGCTTTGCTCCACCATATCCTCTCTACCATGATGGACTGATACCTCTGATACTGAGTCAAAATAAATCAATCTTTCCTTAGCTTGTTTCTGTCAGATATTTTTTCACAGATTTGAGAAAAGTAACTAACACTTATGGAATATCTATTTTTTTCTTACTAATCAAGTGTATAGTCAAGTACTGATTAACAGCAGGGATGTGTTCTGAGAAATGCATGGTTAGGTGATTTTGATATCATGTGAATCACAGAATGTACCTACAGAAACCTAGATAGAATCATCTACTAGCCATATAGGCTATTTGGTGTAGCCTATTCTAAGCTACAAACCTGTATGGCATGTTACTGTACTGCATACTGTGGGGAATTTAACACAGTGTAAATATTTGTGTGTATAAATATATGTGAACATAGGAAAAGTAAAAACACCAGGCAATAGGAACTTTCCAGTTCCATTATAACCTTATGGGGCCACTGTCATTCATGTGATTTATCATTTAATGGAATATTGTTATGTGGCATGCAACTATGCCTTTCTCCATTGCTGTTTAAATAGATGTATATAATGCTCTTTGTTATTGTAGATGTAGTACACCTGGGCATTGTTGACGTATACTGCCTGAGGTCATGTCCCATTAAACTGGAATGGGAGTGAGGATGGTTATGAGAAAGCAGTGTAGTCTGACAAGGAGGATGGACCTCCGTGATCCTGCTTGGAGGCCAGCATGGGAGATGAACGAGAGCAGTGCATCTCAATGTAAGGGCCCCAGACAAGCAGCATCAGCATCATCTGGGATGATATTTGTTAGAAATCTCAATTCTTGGGTCCCATCTCAGGTCACCTAAATCAGAGGAACAGCAGTATGCATTTTCACATGACATCTAGGTGATCCTGATGCATCTGAAAGACTGAGAACCACACTGGGCTGGGTTTTTGCCTGAGTAGTTTAGTAACCACAAGTGATAGGTACTTAAGATTTGTATTCTACCCACTTCTGCCAAAAGGCTTTCTACTGAGGTAGCTTGAGAAGATAGAGTCTTTAAGTAATGATGAAGAGAGACCATACCTTGAGAACATCAAACAGTGGCTCCCAATTAGACTTTATGTTAAATGCCATTGGTTATCAAACTCCAGAGAGTACTTGAAACAGAGCAGGGCAAGGAGATCTACCTACTTCTGGAACTCTTACTTTCACCATTCCATGACTTGTATTGTCATTTTTCTAGTAAAAGCCATAAAAAATCATCTCATGTCCTTTTCTGTCCTCCACATCACTCACATGAACCATAGTTGCTGGATAACAATGTAGTCATACAAAATGTGTGATATTAATGAACTCATACAAAATGTGGTCTTTGTGTCTGGTTTCTTTCACTCAGCCTAATGTTTTCAGTCTATCCATGTTACAACATATATCAAGGCATACTAAATATATAAACAACGTATCATTAGATTATGTTTGCAATTTTCACTTCTCCCTTTTCTGGGAGAAAATTAGACTTCTCCACTCCTACAGACTTTAGATTTGTCCATGTGATGTACTTTGGCCAATAGAATGTAAGAGAACCAGACATGTGTCATCTCCAAGCAAAGGATGTGTGAGTCAGTGTGGATTTCTGCTAGCTCACTTATTCTTCCTCCCAGTCACAAGATTGACTAGGATGGGATACTCTTCCTGGGTTTCAGGATGCGAGGACCCACAGCCTACATGTAACAAGAGTCAGAAATAAACTTTATTGTAAGCAACTGAGATTTTGGAGTCAGTTATTATTATACTGAAACAGACTGATGCCCATGGAAGAGAGAAATTTAATTTTACTGTCAATATTGAGCAAGTATTCTGGGGAGAAATGTGCATTAAGGTTTACTTTGAGGAGTGTCATGGTTTGAATATAAAATGACCCCCAAAGGACATGTGCTTTAATTTTGGTCCTCAGATGGTGGTGCTGTCTGTGGAGGCTTTGGAAACTTTGGGAGGTGGGGTCGAGATTTGTGGAAGTGGCTCCCTAGGGATAGAACTTGAAGGTTTTTATCCCATACCTGTAGCCCAGGTCACTGTCTCTATTTCTTGTTCCATGTTGGTGTGAGGTCATCTACCATGGGCCCTGCCTCCTGCCACTGACAAACCTGCTCCACCCACTATGGACTGACCCTCTAACTGTGAGTTTCAAATAAACCTTTTCCTCCATAAGCTTGTTTGGGTTGTTTTTTTCCACTCCAGTGGCAGCAGCTGACTAATACAAGGAGTAAGTAGGATTTCAGTGGACAGAGAAGGCAAAGAGAAGAATGTGCATGTATATGCAAAGGTATTGTTGTTGTTGTTAGGTGCTATTGAGTCAGTTCCAACTCATAGTGATCCTCCTAGAGTTTTCAATAGGTGATTGCTTCGAGATTTTCTTTCTTTCTTTTTTCAGAGTGGACTGCCACATCATTCTCCCCAAATTCTTGTTATTAGGTGCTATTGATTAGGGTTTGACTCATAGGGACCCTCATAGGGTTTTCAATGGCTGATTGTTTCAGGATTGTTTTGGGGAGTGGATTGCTTTATCCTTCTCCCATTTTTGTGGTACTGGGGATTGAACCAGGGTCCTCAGAGAGTGCAGAGCAGTACTCTACCAACTGAGCTAAACCCCAACCATTGTAAAGGTATAGATGTGGAGAAATTCAGGCAGTGTGGCTAGAATGGGATACAAAATAATATTGGGAATCTGATAGAACAATAAATGCTGATATGATTGGAGGGAAGTGGAAGTGAAGTTTGAAAAAAAATTCTTTTCAGCAAATTTAGAAGGACTTGAACATCATGGGTAGGGTTTCAACATTTCTGAAAGTAGACAAAGAATCTTTTGAGGAGACAACAGTCAATTGAGATGAGGACATTTATAGAATAAAGGAAAAAGGCCAAGTCGGAGGCAATATTTGAAGATAAGAGAAACAGAAAAAATGAGATCAAAGATAGACACTTGGAAAGTATTTCTGAAGTCAGAAAAGAAAAACAAAGGTAAATGTTGGTTGTGAGAAATTTGGATCTGGAGGGAGTTCACACTAGACAGCACTGATCTCAGTGAGGGAGAGGAGACTGTTATTGAAAGTGATAGTATTATCTCCTGTGTAGGGCATGCCATCACCACAGATGGGGAGACAGGCTCAGAGGCATCAATGACTTGCCATGAGGGTAGTACAAAGTACACGGGTAACATGCACATTACCCTGAAAAAATCCCAGCACACAATTTACTGGTACTTAGTAAATGTTTGATCTCTCTCTATTTTTATTTTTGTAACTTACTAGGTCCCAGAATATAGGTTCTTCTCAAGCGAGAGCCCACAGGTAAAAGGTTACTCTGCCAATGAGTGCTTGTTCCTGTTCCTTTGACCTGCTGCTGTCCATTGTGTGACCTTAAAGGCATCCCCTTATTTCAGAAAAATCCCACCTCCCACCTTTATTTTTCATGAGTTTACATATTTCCATAAACCCCAATCTTGGAGACTTTGGTTTAAATTTTTGGTAAATTTCATATAGACTGATTTCAGCCCCTTTGCATGAATTGTTGGCTTCTTTGGCCTCTTGAAATGCTATTTAAAGAATAAGAAATTCAAGAACTGCCATAATTGGTTTGTATGTGGACACTGAGTTAAACGTTTACCTCAAACCCAATAAAATAAATGAAGCTAGAATGAAGCTCCTGCTTAGCATTTAGCAGGGCCAGCCGAGATTCTTCCTCCACTGCCCACGGAGGAGCAAGTGCACAGCATTCACTAAGTATGACCAGGAGCTCTAAGCTACAGAGTAGAGCCAAATCCGGCTGCTAATCCAATGGAGGAAACTTGGTGTGAATATACATATATATATGTTATATATATATATATATATATATATATATATATATATGAACATATAATGTGTATCTATCTATAGCCAGCTAAAGCTGGCAATGAAAACAAAAATGCTCCACTTTTTGGCTTACTCCAACTGTGTAAAAATAGAATGTTTGACAATCAAAGGAACAATGTGAAAGCCACTGCTAGTTAAAGGGTGTGTGCATATTCCATGATAGAATCTCTTAAGCATTTTGCAATCTGACTGCCTGCTGGGTTCAGAAGCCACAGTCCAGCTCTTTGTCATGTTCTGTACTGATTTAACAGGGGTGATTTCAAGGAGGGTTTAATGCTCAGGCACAATTTATGTGACAGGCAGAAAGGAGAGCTTTCTCTGAGCTAGTTCAAGTTAGGTGAACTTTTGGCTGATGAGCCCAATAAATATATAGGTGCTAGTGAGGCTGGGGCAAGAATCTGGGAAGAACTAATGCACATAGAGTGTGTGGATGTATTAACGTGTTAAATTTCTATGCAGATATGCAAGCACTGCCATCCACTGCATGGATTTTTGAGAGTTCATAGACTCTGAGGCACAGGACTAAAATTTCTGGTGATAAATGTAAATTATATCATAATTTTATTATAGCTTAATCCAAAATTATTTTATATCTATACCTCAAAGAAATAATTTATTCCACAAACATATACTGAGCATCTATCATGTGCTAGGTACCATATGTGGCATTTGACATACAAAGATAAATAAAGCAGAGTTCCCACCTTTGGGGACCTCATAATCCAGTGAGGGTGACCAATAAAAATTATTATTCTGCTGGGTGCTATGGTACATGCTTGTAATCCCAGTGATTCGGAAGTGGAGGCTGGAGGACCACAAGTTTGAGGTCAGAGGCAGCCTGCACAATTTAGTGAGATGCTGTCTCAAAACAAAAAAATTAAAATAGGGTTGAGGGTACAGCTCAGTGGAGTAGCACTTTTGTGAGGCCTTGGGCTCTATATCCACCCAGTATTGCCCCCCCACAAATTATTCTGCAATGTGACTGAGGGTTGTTGGTATACATAAAGTAGTTTGGAATCACAGAAAATTTTTCTTGTTACTTTTACTTTGTAATAAATTAGCTCAAGATTTACTGGTCCAAAGCAACTATTATTCTCACAGATTTGATGGGTTAGGGATTTGGAGAGGGCTCATTGCTGTTCCACAATATCAGGGGCTGTAATAGGGAAGACATGATGACTAGGTCGGCCAGCCCCAGGGTGTACACATGGCTTTTCCATAGAGTGGGGCTTCCTCACAGCATGGCTGCCTCAGACTTCACGTGGGGTGTGTTCCAGCAAACAAGGCGAAAGCCGTATCACCTTTTATTATCCAGCCTCACAAGACACTAGCATCACTTCTGCCATAGTCTATTGGATAAAATGGCCTCAGACCGATCTAGATGCAAAGTAAAGGGACAAAGACCCTACATCTCGTGGAGAAGAATGTCAAAGAAATTGGTGGCCATTTTAAAAACTGCTATGAAAAGAAATTGCCTCCCTAGCTCTGAGACTCAGCAGGGCTTCACAGAAGAAGTGATATTTGGGCTCATTTTGGAAAAGGAACAGAAGTTTGCTAGGAGAAGTGGGGTGGGAGAGAAGAGATTCCTCATAGGGAATAATGCCTTTTGGCTCACACATACATAGGAAATATAGAAATACAAGAGGATAGAATATGAGGTGTGACTATGAAGTGGATCAAGTATCAAAGGAGAGTCACTCTCCTTGCTTTCAGATACCTTGACTACATTAACGTGATTGAACTACTAAATCAACTCACCACCTGTCCATTGATTCTTAAATCATATACAGGCATACAATGTTTCTGTCGGTGATGGACCACATATACAATGGTGGTCCCATAAGATTACAGTGGAGCTGAAATGTTCCACTTAGTGATGTTTTAGCCAATGTAACATCTTACTGTAATGCATTACACATATGTTTGTGGTGATGTCTGTAAACAAACTTATTGCACTGACAGTTCCATAAAAGGATAGGTCATACCATTGTATACAGTACACACTACTTGATAATGATAGTAAACAATAATATTCGGTGTAGGTAAGTATTCACTATGCTACGTTCTGTTTTGTTTATTTGTAGTCCTGGATCAAACCCAGGGTCTCGTACACACCAGGAAAATGCTCTACCATTGAACTATACTCCTGGTCCTATACTATGATTTTCATCATTATTCCAGAGCATACTCCTCTACTTATAGATATTTTTAAGCTAACTATAAACAGCTTTAGGCAGATCTTGCAAGAGATATCCCAGAAGAAGACATGGTTATCATAGTAGATGACAGATCCACGCATGTTACTGGCCCTGAAGCTTTTCCAGTGGGACAGTGATGTATGGATGATGATACTGACCCTGTGAGGACTAGGCTGATTATGTGTGTTTGTATCTTAGATTTTTTGTTGTTGTTGTTGTTTGTTTGTTTGAAACAAGATATTGCTGTGTAGCCCCAGGCTGGCCTCATATCCATGATCCTCCTACCTCAGCCTCCCAAATGCTGAGATTGCAGGTGTGTACCACCGTGCCCAGCTGTATTTTAGTTGTTAACAAAAAGGTTTAAAAAGTAAAGTTTTTTCAAATAGAAAAAAGCTTATAGAATGCAGCCATAAAGAAAGAAAATATTTTATACAGTTGTAAACTCTGTTCATGTTTTAAGCTAAGTGTTATTAAAAAACAGTAAAATGGTTTTGAAAAATTAAAAAAGTTTGTAAAATAGAAAAGTTACAGTAAGCCCAAGGTCCATAGTTGGTTGGTGTCAGACATAGGATTCAAATGCAAGTAGTGTGACTTCAGAACCTGGGCACCTCACCAGTGCAATAGGTCACCCTCAGATAACTGGAGCATAGCAGTTGAAGTAGAAAGCAATATTGGGAGCTTGAATTTGATCTTTATGGCAATTGGAAGCCCCATAGTACATCTGAAATGGCAACCGTGTGGTCTAGTTATTGGCTGAGCCAGATAAGAACAGCAGTTTTGGGTTCTTCCCTATGCCCTAGCTCTCTTGTGCCTGGAGATAGGGTTTTTTTTTTTTTTTTTTTGGATTCTACACCACTTTTGAGGGCTGGGTTTTTTAGCTCAGTTGGTAGAGTGCTTACACTGCATGCTCTGAGGCCCTGGGTTTGATCCCCAGCACTGCAAAAATGAGAGGACATGGCATCCCACTCCTGAAAAAACCCCCCAAAAATCAGCCATTGAAAACCCTTAGAATAGTAAAGAAGCATTGACATGGTGTCAGCATGGCACAGTGTCAGGCAGTTTGTCATTCTTTTGTACATAGTGTTGCTATGAGTTGGACCTGATTCCATGGCACCTAACTACAACCACAACACTTCTGAATCTCTTAAATAATGACATAAGACTGGACTCCTGTAGATAAGCAATTGAGATTACTCATGTTCTAGCATTTAGGTTTTATCTACAGAGTATTCCAATATCAGTTAAGCCAAATCAGTCGACTTACCTACATAATTGTTTTAAGGGTGTGAAAGGTATACTTCGGCAGTTTGACCCTCAAAGATAAAACGCAGTATGTAATTAGAAGGAGTTTACTTTCTCTATTAGTTTGAGAACCTATTTTTTATTGCCATGAGCTGCAGCTGACCTAATATTTTGCTGCATGGTGTGGTGTCATTTAAACATATATACTGCTGTCAGTCAGGACAGACAGCATTAATGTATGAAGTTATGTTTGAATGAAAACAGCATTATATTACAAAAATGAAACACAGCTCTCTCAGAAAACCAGGAATGGAGGCTAAGAACATTAATGTTGTATTCGATTTTAATCTCACATCTCCTACTTCCTTGTGTACTTATTGTAGAATCTAATATTGTTGTTGTTGTTAGGTGCTGTCTAGTCATGTCCAACTCATAGTGACCCTTGTAGCGTTTTCATGGCTGATTGTTTCTGGATTGCCTCAGGAGTGGATTGCCACATGCTTCTACCATTTTTGTGGTGCTGGGAGTCAAATCCAGGACCTCAGAGACCGCAGAGTGGTGCTTTACCAACTGAGCTAAATCCCACCAGAATCTAATATACATAATGTTAAAATAGAGGGTTCATGCTATAATAGCCCCCTTGGAATGTGGAAGGATCAGTTGGCACCTTAATTTTAGGTTTTGTGGAAAAAATAATAAATGGACTTTGTGCTAATCATTTTTCATAAAAATTTTAATTTTACCTTGGGATGACTTTACATTTTCACTAAGATACATTAGAAAGTGATAGGAATAATGGACATCATAACATCAAATCCTTATCTTAAAAATGTCTATCAAGTAGACTTATCAAAAAAGACTAGTGTGGAGCCGGGTGCAGTGGCCATGTCTGTAATCCAAGCGACTTGGGAGGCAGAGGCAGGGCGATCACAAATTCAAGACCAGAGGCAGTCTATGTAATTTAGTGAGACCGTGTCTCAAAAATTAAAAAACAAAACAAAACAAAACAAAACAAAAAAAAAACAAGGCCTGAGGGTGCAGCTCAGTGGTACAGCACTTGAAAAGCATGCAAATGTTAGGTCCTGGGTTCAACCCCCAGTACCACACACACACACACACACACACACACACACACACACACACACACACACACACACAAAGATTAATGGGATAAGTTAATCACTTTTGAAATTGAAGATGGTTTAAAATAGTAGTCCCCAATCTTTTTGGCACCAGGGACTGGTTTAATAGAACACAGTCTTTCCACGATAGGAAAGGAGTGGGGGATGGTTTGGGGATATGAGTCAATGGGGAACAGCTATAAATACAGATGAAGCTTTGCTCACTCACCTGACACCTCCTCTTATGTAACCCAGTTCCTAAAAGGCCACAAGCCAGTACTGGTCTGTGGCCCAGAGATTGGGGACCCCTAGTTTAAAGGAACAATACAATACTTCTAGAATTTATATATGCAGTATATAGAGACATAGGAGAAAAGTTAGACTTATTTTGGTAAGAGGTATGAAAACACTTGGGCTGAACAAGTTCATGTACCTTTAATCCTATAGTGTGTGTATATATATATATATATATATATATATATATATGATATATATATCCTATATATACTATATATACTATCCTATAGTATATATATATATCACATATATATATATATTTGATTAGTTATATTTGTTTAACCATTAAATAGCTCTTAAATCTTAAAATTCCTTCCTTTATATGTGATATATGAAGATATGTACGTATTTCAAACCAACTTCTTTTTCTATGATAAAATAATCTGTATGCCCTCTACCTTGATTTCCTATACCCACCTCCAACTGGCAACAGAAATGGAGAAATAAAAACATCCAATACTGACTTTAAACCAGACCAATGAAAAACACCAGAGTCTCCTTCAGTTCTTTCTTGAGCCTATTATGCACTGTGTGTGTGAGTGTGTGCAGAATAAAAGAGAACCAAGAATACATATTTATACACCACTAGCCTTTTCTACAGACTGTTATTTAAAAGGACCATTCATGCACACTGTACTCATCTCTTGGATAAGCTAATGAGACTGTTCACTGACTTCTAAGCTGTCATTTCCAAGACATAATGGTGGAGAAATTCATCTATAAGTATTAAAGTATTTTTGGTTCTGCGGCATTCAGGTGACAGGAAAAGATAACATATTCTCTTTTAGACTAGAATCTATTAAGTACTTATTTGAGTCTATTATAGGCACTCATTTCTCTTTTGAAAAATCCTTCTGGCTAGAAAAGCTAGAGTGTCACTAGCAATAGAATATGAACAATATGGGTACAAAGCATAATAACAGGGAATATTGAGCATTCTTTTTTATTTGTAAGTTATGTTGCTAACAAAGAGTTGAAGAAGAGTGTGTGTTCCATGGACAGTGTATGAAAATCGTCCCTGTTCCTCACCACTTACTCTCCAAGATTTTCATACATTTTAAACTTTGCCTACAGTGTGGTCATTCTGTGCTGAGACCACACATGGGATGTTTGGAAAGATATTACTATTCAACAGACTAAGTTTTGGGAAGGAGTTCTTTTTACCTTTCTGAGTGAATTGCTTATAAGACAAGAGGCTATTTTTGGATTCTTTTTTTTCTGTTAATGTTAGCTCTATTGAAACTTTGATTCTTCTACCCTGTTGCTTAGAAACATTTTATTAAATGTGGTCAGTGCTTCAATCTGATCTGATTTAAAATGTTACTTTTGTCACTGTAAAATGAGCTCTTTTTGCTTTACTATTTTCCAGTAACTGTTCTAAGTTATTATTATTGTTATTAGAATGTTTATTGGCAGAATGACAGACCAGGGCAAGCCAATATCTTGGTGTTTTTTATTTTTATTTTTATTTTTTTTATGGTACTTGAAGTCCAACCCAGAGCCTTGTACATGCTTTTTCTACCACTGAGCTGCACCCTTAGCCCAATTTTTACTCTTTTCTTTTGAGATAGGGTCTCACTAAGTCATGCAGGCTACTTTTGGCCTTGAACTTGCAATCTTCTTATTTCAGCCTCCCGAGTCACATGGGCCACCATGCTTCCTGCTGGCTTATCTGTTTTAATGGCATTAAATGGCAGTTGTCTGGCAAAAATTTTTAATAGGCAAACCCAGGAACATTGGGATATTTTAAAACATTCTTGACCTTTGACCCTTAGAACCTAAACACAGGCAGAATAGGGGATTGTAAGGATTAAAACCCCTTTCTCAGATTCCTTCCAACACCCCTCCTGGCCCCAATTGCCCATCACCATCTGCCTGAAATTCCACCATCAGAGATATTACTTTGACCTTGTTTAATAAGTTATCAGATTCAAACTTACTTGGGGTTTTGTTGGATTGTTGAGTAGCTGGACAAGCACAAGACCCAGTAGAAGTGGGATACAAGATAGGAAGTTGGTGAAAGTAAAGGGATCGGGAATAAGGGGGGAAATGAAAGGGAAGATGGGAAACTGACAAAACGCAAGGTTACCTGTTTGGCCTCTTCCCCTTCCCTTCCTGCGCCTCAGACCTGTTCCTCAGGCTGGAGGGTGAAGTGCTTCAAGGAGAGGGAGGAAAACAAGTCCACTGGAGCTTTGGATGACTTCTGTTTGCAAGGGCACACTCCATGGGGTAAGGTCAGGAAGTAGTAACTAGAGCAACTAGATTCCTGTTCTTTTCATTTAGCCAAAGTGTTCATAGTAGTTGGAACAACTAAATTACTGTTCTTCTCATTTAGCCAAAGTATTTATAGTAGTTGCTTAATAAAACTCCTAAAATATCTGAGATTTGACTCAGCTGTGTGGGTTTCACTGGCATACACACATAGGCACAAACACACTTTAAATTTGTCCTGATTTCCACGAAGAGTCACTTCATCACAGTGGATTAGTTAGGCCAGTAATTCATGTTCCACCTGAACTACTAGCCTGGGAAAGTACCAATTGTTTGTGAAAGCAACACCCAGTTTAAGTCATGTGAATAATGAAACAGGTTGGTTATTATACCTGTACTTCAAATTAATATATTATGTCAATTGATAGAAACACTTTTATGTGGGTTCAGATTGTACATTAGGCCTTAAAGCTTATGTCAAACCAATTGAAATAAAACTTCCTGAGTGATCGCTCCAATTGCTCACATGCACGCATGCGTGTGCACACACACATTACATTGAAGTAGTGAGTCCTGTACTTCATGCTCCCTGTTAGATAAAATGGCATATTCATGTTACCACTGTGAATGGGACCATTCTGATTCTAGTACTTTGTGTAATATGTAATTCTCACTGTTTCAGAATCCTATATCCTGCTGGGTGATTGGCTTTAACTTCAAAGCCCTAGCCCTAAAATGATAAACAGTGGCTACCTCCAATACCAATGTTTTTCAATTAAAAAAAACATGTTCTGTAATGTATAGTGTCTACAGTCATACCACCCTGGCATCTAATCATGTTGGATCTTGGAAGCAAAGCAGGATTGGGCCTGGTTAGTCCTTGGATGGGAGACAACTTGGGAATACTTGGTGCTGTAGGCTTGGGAGAAGGACCCAGCAACCCACTCCCCCCAAAAAGACCAGACATTGAAAACCCTATGAATAGCAAAGAAGCACTGATATAGTGCTGGGCATGGCACAGTGTCAGGTAGTATTTTATTCTGTTGTACATAGAGACACTGAATCAAACCCAACTCCATGGCACCTAACAATAACTACAACATGACATATAATAGATCAGACTAGCTTAAAGTTTCAAGTTTTATGCATAAACTAACAATGTTTAATGAAGGTACTTCATTTTTATGGGAGGATTCCTAACTGGGAGCTGATAATAATGGGCACAAGCTAGGAAAAGAATATTCAAATTGATCATAATTTGATTATGTCAATATTATATCTAAAGCCAAATAGACTTTACATGATCCAGGCAGTAAAAGCTCATAATAGCATGGATTGGAATCTATTTTTGCCCATATGTGTCTGGGTAGTTTAAGCAATCTGATTGTATGATTAGGCACAAATCCAATCTATGACAAATACTATGGCCTAAAATAGTTACATGGGAAAGCATTGAAATACACTGGAAATGTATTTCAGCCTCTGAGAAATTTCAACCTCTGAGAGGAATCAGTACATTCCTCTCTGATGTTTGATGTTTATACTTCATGCCAACACTTTTTTATTTTTTTATCTTTGTTTTTTGGAGGCAGGGGGATAGTCTTGTTATGTAGCACAGGCTGACCTCAAACTCTGGATCCTCCTCCCTTGGCCTCCCAAATACTGGGATTACAGGAATGTGCCACCACACCTAGTGACGTTTATACTTCATTGGAACACAAACACTCAAAGAAACAAACAAAGAAAGCATGTTTCCCCAAATTTTATATTAATGACTATCATCCTGGTTGATAAAGCTCTATACATCAGAGATTCTGGGGAGCTCATGATGTGTTAAGATGTACTTGCCCGCTGATCCTTATGACAGCTATTCTTGAGAAGTACAAGGTAATGGCAAGATGCTATTTGCAGACAAAACATGGGACATTCAAATGGGAAGCTGTTCATAAATAATAGATCTGTAGCTAGGTGAGTTGTAAAGACATGAACATCCCTGTAAAATGTTGCTCTTGGTACGGTTAACTCTCAACTTGTAAATTTCATGACTAGTCCTGATGTGCAGCAGCATGTACTCTGAGATTCCTTTTTTTCTTCTTCTTCTGTTGTTTTAGCTGATTGTCAGTTTCTGTGCCCATCACCCTAGTAGTAGCCTGAGAAATAATTGTCCTTTGACAGCTCTGGTGAGTTGGCTTGCATGTGTCCTGACCTACCGAAGATGGATGGAAGTTTCAAATCTGGTGGGGACTTCTGGAAACGTGTTTCTCCCCAGCAGCGAGGCAGTCAAAATGCTAGGCTAGAGAAAAGGAAAATGTATATAATTTTGGTAGACCCAAAGCTCTAAGGTTACAAAAGCACTAAACTGATTTCAGGGATGACAGGGGCAACTGTGTTAGTTAGCTTTGGCATCACTGTAACTACAATATCAGGCAGAAACAATTTACAGGAGGAATTATTTATTTTGGCTCACGTTTTCAAAGGATTTCAGTGTATAGTGACAGGGAAGTCATGGCCATGGAGCTGCGTCCATAGTGACAGGAGCCTGTGGTGGAGACTCTATACATCTCCGTGGACCAGGACTCAGAGCACTTACCTGAACCAGAGGCCAGGTATCACCTTCAAAGTCCCAGCCCCCAGTGATTTACTTACTTATGCCAGCTAGGTCCCACCTCCTAAAGGTTCCACAGTCTCCCAAAATAATGCCATGGCCTGGGGACCAAGCATTCAAACATGAGCCTGTGGGGGATATTTTATATTCAACCCATAACAGTGATAGAAATACTTTGGATGGAGAGAATTCAAGTCTTCAAGAACACAGCAGAAAGTCAGAGGGATATTATAAATATCCTATATATGCCAGCAGAGGTGGCCCCATGTAGGGAAGATGGTATTATTTACTAAACTATTCCTCTGCCATTATTTATCACATTTTATCTCTCTCCTTTCTCCTCCCTACAAAAAAAGATTAATATCCAGCGGCCTGATGGAGTTTGGTGGCTTCATTGTGTTCTGTGTCTGTTTAATCATAAAGGAGTCTGAGATAATTGAGCACAAATCCAATCAGACACAAAACATACTGCCTATTTATTTCACTTATTTAATCAAAATAAACGTACTGGGAGCTGATATGAACCCTGACAGTCAGGACACAGTGCAGGGATGCCCCAGAACCATCTCTTACCTTCATAGGTTTACAATGCTGAAGCTAGATAGATATATGCGCAGATACAATATGCTAACTGTAGCCCCAGGGACATTCAAAGGAAGAGAGGCACCAGCTCAGCCTAGGAAAGAAAGAGGAGGAGCTAACAGGGCTTTGTGGGTGGAGCTTAGACAGGAAAAAGGGAAGAAAGGCATTCCAATAATGGCATTTCCTTGAGCAAAGACACAAAGGAAAGAGGCAGGAGAGTGAACTATTTAGCAAAAGGCTTGGGGGGAGAGAAGCCTGTAGGGAAGCTGAGCTGTGAATAAGGAGGAAGACAGCAGGTGACAGGTCCTTGGAAGTATTGCAGGGACAGGTAAGGAGAATGGCAAGCAGAAGGTAATATGGTAGATTAGTGGAATTGGTAGATGTTTCTTTGAGAGTGTTGGAGAATAGATTGAAAGGGACAAGACTATAGATAGGGAGGTAAGAGAAGAAAAGGCCTGAAATGGGAAATGTAATGAGGATGGAATATAGAGGGTGAGTGTAGCAATAGGTAGAAGGTGTGAAGTTGGCACTGATGGAAGGGTTTGCCTTCCATGTTATTTGCACAGCTCATATTTTATTGAATCATCTGGAGTGGGATAAAAGTCTTTAGGAATTTAGGCTGATGTTTGTGCTAATCAGAATTGTTAGAGGCAAGTAATCAAAACAAACTCTAGGTAACTTAAACATAGAATTCATTAAAGGATATGCGATGGCTAACATACTTCCTAAGGATGGCCAAGTAGCCAGGCTTAGGGATTGCTCAGCCAAGGACAACCTCCTGGCACATGACTTGGGAAAGTCACTTGTTGTGCTTTTAAAACATGGCTGCAAATTCTTTAACACACTTCCCATCAAGAGGCGTCTATGCCCCTCCCCTTGAATTGGGTGGCCTTGTGACTATTCTGAAAAATGGAATATGGTGGAAGTGATGCTCTGTGACTAGTCAGGCTTGGTCATGTGCTCTTAGAGCCCTAAGCTACCGTGTTCAGGTCCAGCTTCCCTGCAGTTTTGCAGAACAGTTCTTAGGAGAGGCCTGTGACTACAGTGAACACCAGTTTTTGATTCATTCTAGACTTATGGATGAAAAAATATCCAGATGATTCCAATTCTAGACATTAGAGTCACCCTCAGAGTCCCGTCGAAGAGGACAGATAGTATGGAATTCAAACAAGCCATACTCATTGTGTTCTGCCCAGATTCCTGACCCAAAGAATCTGGGAGTATCTTGAAATAGTTGTCATAGGGTGGTTTGTTGCTGGGCAACAGGGAACCAGGACAATGCACGGCCTCACTGGCTAGCACAGACCCTGCAACACACCACTACAATCCCATATGCCAGTATGGATTGCAGAACCTCCACCACTGCTGGCCCAGGAGCACTGAAGGTGCTTCACCTCCCTGCATCTGGAGGTTGGATGCTGCGTGGCCCCTGCTGCAGGTTGCTGTCTTCCCACTCAACCTCTTGGGAGGATATGACTGGTTTGTAGAGCCAAACTCAGCTGCAAAGGAAGCCCGTAGATTATTAGTCATTCTTAGGGTCTAGAGTGAGAGACAAGGTCTATTTCTCAGGGTGGTGGTGGTGGTGGTGGTGGTGTGAGGTGCCATTGAATTGAGTCCAACTCATAGCAACCCTATGTACAACAGTACAAAACACTAGCCATCACTGTGACATGTACACAGTCTTTGTATGTTTGAGCCCACTGTTGCAGATACTGTGTTTCTTCTCATTATGAGTCATGTCACATCAGCAAATGGAGGTACCAGGAGCTGTACTCCATTCATATCATTAAGGTTGACTCTATTTTGAGGAGGAAACTCTTCCCCAGTCATTTCTTGAATGGGTTTCAGCCTGGGGTCTCATTTTCCAGCACTACATTTGACAGTACTTCTCTGCTATTCATAGGGTTTTCAATGGCTAATTGTTTCAGGAGTGGGCTGCCAGGTCCTTCATCCTAGTTTGTCTTACTCTAGAAGCTCAACTGAAACCTGTCCATCATGGGTGGCCCTGCTTGTATCTGGAATACCAGTGGCATAGCTTTTAGCATCACAGCAACATGTAAGCCCCCACAGCATGACAAGCTGACAGACATGTGGAGGGCCCCATGGTAGGGATCCCTCAAATACAGGAAAGGATTTTAGACACTAACCTCCCTAAAAGAACTGCAAACGTCCACTATAGTGTGCACTGCTAATACCAGTGTGGAAATATGTAGAACAGGCTACTCCCAGCAAGACTTTTCAGACAGTATAGACTCAAGAGACTGTGGTATAAAGGATGAGGTTCCAAGGAGGTGCTATACTCTACTGGGGCCAGTTTAATAAGGCAAGGCTTCAGGGTCATTACCTTGCACTATTTCCTTTTAATCTTGGACTTAAGTTAATACTTGTTACTTCCCCATATTGCAGATTTCCTAAATCATGTCATTGCCATGATCAAAACCGCCAAAGGTTTCCCATCTCAAATTAAAGTTACTATTCTTTTTTTTTTTTTTTTTTTTTTTGCCATCCTGAGGGATTAAACCCAGGTCCTCATATATGCTTTGCAAGCACTTTACCATTGAGCTGTACCCCCAGCCCTTTTTTTTTTTTAACTTTTTATTTTGTGACAAGGTCTGGCTGAATTACACACGCTGCCTCTGGCCTCGAACTTGCAATCCTCCTGCCTCCTGCCTTCTGTGTTGCTGGGATTACAGGCATGTGCCACTGTGCTCAGCCAAAGTCACAGTTCTTAACATTGCTGACAAGGTCCCACACCTGCAAGCTCTACCTTTTCCCACTCCATACCTTATCTCCAGCTAGTCCTCTTTCACTAACTCACACTCCATCCTCGCTGATCTTGGAAAATCCCAAGCATTCTCTTCTCTAGGGATTTTTGCTTTTATGTCTATTGTTGAGGACTTCATACAAAGACACCTATCTATTAAATAGGATCCTGCTCCCGCCAGTATTCATTTTTTCTTTATCCTGCATTATTTGCCTTAGCACTTATCATGATCCAATATACTACATATTTATCTGATACTTCTTGTCTGTTTCCTCCCTCTAGAATATTAGCTACTTGAGGGAAAGGAATTTTTTTGTGTGTGTGTGGTACTTGGGGGTTGAGTCCTCAGCCTCACACATACTCTGCAAGTGCTCTACCACTGAGCTACACCCCAAGCCCCTTTATTATTTTTCATTTTGAGACAGAGTCTAAATTATGCAGGCTTCTTCTGGCTTCAAACTTGCAATTTTCCTGCCTCGGCCTCCCAAATTGCTGGGATTACAGGTGTACACCACCATGCCAGGATAAGGGATTTGTTTTGTCAGATGATGCATCTCTAGTGTCCAGAAGAGTGCCTGCCTGGAACATAGCAGGCACTCAGTAAAGACTTGTTGGATGAGCTAAAGAATTGGTAGGCTTGATGCCTTTGTTCTGATGCAACTGGTTATCATTGTAGAATAAAGTTTTTGACTGGAGTCAACTCAGAGGAAGTTTCTCTGTGGATGAATGAACATCTAATGTTAGAGTTTTAGTAATAATTTTTAAGCAAGTTTATGTGTTTTATGTTAGGGGCTGGTAGAGAAGAAACATGCACAAGATAGGTTCTGTTGTTACTGTCACTTATTACACCATTTATTTTCTTCATAGTATCACCTTCTAAAGTTATTTAATAGGCTATACTTTTACTGTCTGCTGAGTAGATCATAAGCTCCATAAAGGCAGGGACTTTGACCTGTTAACTGCTGTATTTCCAGCAATTAGAGTAGTACATAGCATATACATTGGTAAGCAATCAACAACATGTGTTGAATGAATGAGAATTTTAATCACCATTATTATTGTTTGTTATGGTAGCATGAGCTGGGTTTAGCTCAGTTGGTAGAGTGCTCCTCTACACTCTCTGAGCACCTGGGTTTGATCCTCAGCCCTGCAAAATGGGTGAAGGACATGGCAATCCACTCCCAAAGCAATGCTGAAACAGCCGTTGAAAACCTGATGAAGGGTGCTATGAGTCAGACCTAACTCAATGGCACCTAACAACTACAAAATGGTAGCATATTTTGATTTTGGTGTGTATATGTGTGCATACACACACACATTTATGTGCATATATATACCAAAATGAAAATACATGTATATGTATATATGTATGTATGTGTACACACACACACACACACACACATACACTTTATATTGATTTGCAAGAACATGAATAGAAGACAATGGACCATATACAACCAACAAATGGGCCAAGGTATTCTTGACCACTTGGCTGTAAGAGTATGCATGAATGGCTCAGTGAATTGAGACTCCAGAATAGAGTAGTCTGTCAGCTTTTCAGGTAAGGATAGGTGGAGCGTCAATTGGATTTGGATATTTTGGCAGGATTTTGTCACAGTGCTTATATTGCCTGGTGGTAGGAAATGCAGTAATCAATCAAATCAGCATGTTGAAAATACTCTGTACATTGGCATACCTGAGGATACCAAGAGCTCACCTGTATATGTAATAATAGCCTTGCCTAGACCTCAGACATGTACCACCTTCCCTAACTGGGTAAGAGTAGTCCTGCTGAGTAGTAAACCAGATTGAAATGAAAATTGGATTCATAGGTTAAGTCTTTATGAATCTGAAATAGATGTGTTTAAATAAAACCAGGATGGTCTAATTCATCCCTTTTAACTAAGCAAGTGGAAATGGACCATCACCATAGACAATACCAGAAATTCTTTTGGCTATAGAAGCTGTATTTCTGGTCTAAACCACACCATCATGATCATTCAAGAGAGAAATCAATAATTCCACTTTCTGGACAGTGTGTATTTGCTGTTCCCAAGAACTGCCTTTTCTCTTCCCTCAAGAAGGCATTTAGAACTAGACACTTTCTTCCTTGGCTTGTTTATTATGTACTGTTCACTCACACAGTGGCTGCGGTGGCTCGTGCCAGCTTGGCAGGGTGAGGACAGTTCGATCTCACATTTTCCCAAGAATTAGCATTAGCTCTCTGGTGACTTAGAATTCTTTTCCAAATGACGAACGTGGCTGGAGAGGCCAAGAACTTTGTGCCAATCAGTCCTGGTTTCTATGGCTACCAAAGTCCCCTGAAACAGAAAATAAGGGCAGATTGTTCTTAATTTCTGAATTCATTGATACAAAATGTTTTTTTTTAATTCAACCTCTAAATTTCTCCTCAATTTCCTTCATTTCTCTTATCTCTCTCTCTCTCTCCCTCTGTCTCCCCTCTCACCATTGGGATTATAGCAAATACCACTGGTCACTCCCCAACTACCACTTATTCCTACCATCCTCATTTAACCTTTGTTCCTATCTTTTGGTGGCTGTTCCTTTCAGGTGGGATTGACCCTAACTGCAGGGGTTTATTATGATTGGGGTAAGCCAGGCACTTATTTAGGGATGGGCAGTTCACTCAGTCTGAGCAATGAGGTGTGAGGGGAAGTCTACAAGACATACTTATGGGAAAAAACATCCCTTCCCTTAACTCAAAACAAGACACAAGCAAACAAGAATAAGAAGAAATAGCCCTTTCATATTTTCAGTTTTCATGTGGCAGTGTGTGTAGATATGTATAGTTGCTTTTGCCTTCTGGAGGTCCTGAGGGAACCCAGCTGAAGGACCAGCAAGTAAATGGGACTGTTGAAGACTGGAGAAGATCTTGGTACTTAATTATGCAGGTGATTTAATCAATTTGAGGCCCTTTCCACCTCCAGAGTTCTTACATGAGATAAAAACAAAACAAAGCAAAACAAAAAACAAACAAACAAACAAAAACTCCTGCCAGGTGTGGTGGTGCACACCTGTAATCCCAGAAACTTGGGAAGCAGAGATGGGAGGACCACCGGTTAGAGGCCAGAGGCAGCCCACGTGACATAGACTCTGTCTCAAGAAAAAAAAATTGAAAATGGGCTAGGTGTGCAGCTTAGTGGTGGAGCACTTGCAAAGTATGCACAAGGCCCTGGGTTCAGCCCCTCATACAACCAAAAATAAATAAGTAAGTAAGTAAATAAATAAATCATAATATGCTTATGTTATTTTCAATTAGGTTTTATCCTACTGGCAGATGAAAGCTTCCTAACTAAGTCATTTCCTTTCTACTTATTCAATATGTCTCTATAAATATCCCTCTCTTCACTGGTTGGGGAATTTTGAGCAACAATAATACTTTCTAGTATTTACTATGCCATAATATCAAAGATGGTGAGTCTCTATTACCAGCAGAAGACTAATTATTGATTCTGTTGTAAAGTGTTAGAAAATTCTGTGACTTTTTATTTTATTTCCAATATACAAAATATCATTTTATGTTTTCATCTCTCAGCAGTCTCTTAAAGTCCTGTCTAGTGAGGGAGTCCAAGGAGAAGAAGATATTTCATAATCCCAAATATACTGAGAGGGAGAAAGCATTCCTGTCAAATTACGTGTTTATATACACATGTGTCAAACAGAAGTAGCTAAAATAAATTTCTCGAAATTACGCTGAGAACGTATAATGGTTCCAAATGCTTATTCTTCTTTATATTCTCCTCCCTGTTTCTGCTAATGGCACTATCATTCTCTTAGTCTCCCAAGCTTAAAAATCTCTGAATTAGTTTTGGCTCCTCCCTCTCTTTTGCTCCAGAAACCATGTGTTGCCAAACCCCTGATGATACCATCCTAGAAATACCTCTACATCCTTCCTTTTGCTCTACCCTCACTGCCACTTAACCTAGTTCAGACCCTCATCAATAAACTGGCACTCTTATAGTTGAGTCATTAAAAATAAAAAGCCCCTTGAACTTGTCTCTGTGCCACCACTTTCTGTCCATTTATCTTGCTAAAGCAGGGACCTGTCATGGTCACCCTCTCATGAGTGAGGCCATGTTCATTGCCCAAGGATAAAGCCTGTCTCACATTCTGCATTTTAGGTCCAAGTAGCCTTTGTCCTTTACTGCCTTGACCCCTTATCTCACACTAAGTCTTTCTTAGAAAGTCTTCCTTCTGGTTTATCTGTTCAAATATTAACAACTGATCACAGATTATCTGAAATTATCTTTTTCTTCTCAAAGTTCTCCTAGTCTCTCCCAGTCAAAAGTATGCTCTCTCTCTCTCTCTCTCTCTGGAATTTCACTAAGGCTTTTATCTTTTTATGAATGAAGGCAGTTATTGTTTTTTATCATCTATAACAGTTATCAGCTACCTATCTTAAGCACTCTGAGAAAAGCTGCAAACCCTGAAGACAGCAACCATTTTCCTTCATTTTTGTATTCTCTTTGGCACCTATCATTTCGTTTACTGTTGCAGATACCCAATAAAATTGAGTTACTGAAAAACGACTGATTTTCTGTTAAAATCTTCTTTTGTGTCGTTGTTAGGTGCTGTGGAGTCAGGTCCAACTCATAGCAACACTATGTATGTCAGAAGAAATACTACCCAACACCGTGCCATGCACATGATCTTTTTTATGTTTAAGCCCATTGTTGCAGACTGTGTCAATCCATTTAGTTGAGAGTCTTCCTTTTCTTCACTGACCCACTACTCTTCCAAACCTGATGTCCTTCTCTAGGGATTGGTCCCTCCTGACATGTCCAAAATATGACAGATGGCAGTCTAGCCATCCTTGCTTCCAAGAACTACTCTGGTTGCACTTCTTCTAGGATGGCTCTGTTGCTTCTTTTTGTAGTCCATGGCATTGTCAATACTCATCTCCAGCACCATAATTCAAAAGCACCAGTTCTGTCTCCCTTATTCAATGTCTAGATTTTACCATCTGGTTAAAATTAAATATAAGGAAATTTTTAAAAAAGGAAGGCATTTGTTTTAGCAGGTCAAGGAACACATGAGGGAGAATGCTTTAAGGGGTGATGAATTCAGAATCGAGTGAACTTTGAAATAGGATAGATGCCTTAGTTTTCTATTCCAGTGGGACTGTTAATATGAAACAGAGTTTGAAAAACAGATAAATGCTTCAAAAATAGTCTGTAAACTTATAAGTATTTTCTGACCTTTTATTTGAACAGCAGTACTTGACTTAAAAAAAATAAAAGATTGTTTTGTTTTACTGAACAACTCTACTTCTTGTTGAGCCAGAAGCTTGTACGCACCAATATCAAGATGACAGATACTTTTACAAAAATGAATAACTCCTTTTCCCCCTGGCATATTTTACTTAACAAGGTTAGTACGCAGGTGTTCATTTGATATCTTGATGAGATACATAATTACCTAGTTACCAATTAACCCAAGGGAAATCCTATTGAATCTCAGGAATCTCAAATAAGCTGCTCTTCAGAAAAATAGTATGATGCACAACCAGGCATGCAAGAATTTTGTAAAATATCTAGAATTACTCTCCACATTTTCTTGTTGTTGTTGTTGTTAGGTGCCGTCGAGTCGGTATCCGATTCATAGCGACCCTCTGTACAACAGGGGAAACACTATTTTCAGTGCTTCTTTGCTGTTCACAGGGTTTTCAATGGCAGATTGATTGTTGGGAGGGGGTTGCCAGGTCCTTCTCCCAAGCCTACAGCTTCTGGCGTTCCCAGGCGGTCTCCCATCCAGGTACTAGCCAGGCCTGACCCCGCTTAGCTTCCGAGATCTGACAGGATCAGATGCCACAGGGCTACAGCTGCAGGCTACATTTTCTTATTTTTAAGTTATTCAGGTATTTATCTTAAATTTAATATATGGTATAAAATCAGAGTAGACTGACAGGTTATTAAATCAGGAAAACTGAATAGCAAATACACTCTATTTATTTCCATGAATGTATTGCTTACTGGTTAAGAAGATGAAACTCTATACCACAGTAGGATTTATTCTAAGTTTAATGACAGATTACAAAATAAGCACCTGTATAATTGGCAAAATGAAATTCCTGAGTATTTATCAAGGACAAGTAAGGCTTTATTTGCACAATATTTTCATAAAAGTTAAAAACAGTAGGGCCCACCTCTGCCCTTATCTAGATCATCTAACAGTTTCTTTATTAGGTGTTAATAAAGAGGGCAAGAGGTGCTCAGAGAAATAGCCAATAAGCAGGGAGACAGGATTTATAAGGATCTGAAAATGATTTCTGCCATTTAGTTAGATAGTACCTAGAGTCCAGCTTCCCATGATTTAGCAAATGTTAGAAAAGAGGATTTATAGTAAGGTTGGGCAGGGCGGATATTATACACAAACAGCAGCTGAGCCACACTGCCAGACACCAGGTCAATGGAGAGCTCTGGGGTCCGAGACTCTGTGTAGGTTTATAAGGCAGCAGTTGCAGGATTCAGCCATTCCAGCGAGTGTGACAGAAGGGCCACGAACTATAGCAGAATTACATTTGAAATCTGGCTCTCAATTCTGTTCTTACCACCACCTCCTGAATGCTCTTAAACTTTAGGATAAGAGGATAGTGTTAGAATAAGACAAGAGATTGGCTGCTTCATTTGCAAGTGTGTTTCTGTCAAGGAGGATTATAAGAGGGATAAGTGGATTTACATGGCTACAGATATCATTCTCACTATTGCAGGATCTCTGTATGTCACCTGGTAGTGTGAATCTGCCACTGTGTGGTCAGCACTCCTGATTACTCTATACGTAATCTTCCTGAGAGCTACCAGAATGGATCACAACCCTGTTGGCCCTTCTTCCTCCTTTCCTACCTCTGGCTGCAAGGGGAGTGCTGGGTTGTGTATAATGTGGGTGTGTAGGAGGTAGAGCTCCTGGATATCTAAACAGTCTGTCACACAGGGAAGCAGTTAAAAAGTTAATAGCTTGAGTCCTATAAGATGAGTTTGCTTAGTGTCCCAAAGAGCAAGGGTGAAAAAAGATAATGTTCTGATGGTGGTGACATTGGCAGGGTAGAGGTCAGTGGAGAGTTGCCTCAAGAAGAAGAAAATGAAAATGAACTTATGAAGTCTGGGGATCAGGTCAGGAAAGACCAATCAGGTTAGTGGAAATAAGTTAGCTTGACCATTTTGAAGTTTGGAAAGAGAGGTGGAACTAAAGAGGTATACAGGTGTATTTTTCAAAGGCCTTTTTAAAATATGCCGGGAAAAGTTAACGCACAGCATTGAAAACAATATCTGGATATGTTATACGTGTTAGTGAATGCATACATACTGACCACCCAGAACAACTGGAGGTGAGCAGAGGTATTTATGGTGTTTAATCTTGGTTGTCAACTCGACTGGATTGAACCATGCCTAAAAAATTGGTAAAACACACTTCTGGGGCTGTCTGTGAGGATATTTCCAGAGATGATTGGCATGTGACTCAGCAAACTGAGAGAAGACTCATCCTGAATATCATGGCAGCACTGTCCAACAGGCTATAGGTCCCAACAGAATAAAAAATGGAAGAAGGAGGAAGTCCCTGCCTGCACAAGCTGGATTCTTCTCAAGGGGGTGCATATTTTTGCTGCTGTCATTGGCCACAGATGTTAGACTCCAGCTTCCTCAGTCTTTGAAGGTGGGCTCACACCAAGACTCTCCAGGGAGCTTCCAGGCCTTCAGCCTTGAACTGGGGCTGCATCATTGGTCTCTTTTGTTCTGAGGCTTCAGTTGCTTTTTAGACTAAGCAGCTATTAGGCTCCCTAGTTTTCTCCCCTGCAGATAGACATTGGGGGATGTGGCTTGGCTCTGGTTGTGAAAACTGATGTAATGAATCCTCTCTTATAATAGTGTATACATTCTATTGGCTCTGTTCCTCTAGAGAGCCCTAACACAATGGCAGAAATAGGAGAACCAGGAAATGCTGATATCTCCTCAGTGGGTGGTTGCCTATGTAATTTCAAGTACCTGCCTACCTGTGAGCATGTGGCTAACTTTCAGAAAGAAGAAAATAAAGGTGTTCACTACCTGGAAGTCTGATAATGGGGCCAACCTCCTTCATAAAGAGACCAAGATGGAGGGGCACAGAAAGAGAAGGGGAAACCAGACTTTTCTGGGAAAGGAGGGAAAGTGGCAACTTCTTGGAGAAATGAGGTGCCAGTAAGCTGCAGAAGTCCTTCATCTCTCCACAAATGGTATGAATGATGGCCCTTCCCAAAAGGTGGGCAAAAGCAAAGTGAAGAACAGCAGAATATGAAGGCTCAGGTCTTTGCAGATGGTACATATTTAAATTGGACCATACCAGTGATATGTATATCCTCTGCCTTTTTTTTTTTGACACAGTTCCCTCACTTCATGAGTTGCATTTTTCTGTTACTGCAACAGGGAGATCCATGTGCAGCACTGCCCTGTTTATGGCTTAGAAGCAAGTCAGGAGTGACAAACACACCTTCTCACCTAGGAAAGGAACATCTATTTTACAGTGCATTCTTGATTCTGTTGAAGGGGTGTGGATTAGAATCAAGAATACATGGAGTATTTTATTTTTGCAGTGCTGGGGAGGTTGAACCCAGGGCCTCACATACTAGGCAAGTGCTCTACCACTGAGCTGCATGCCTATCTCATTTTTTACTTCTTTATCTTGAGACAGGGACTTGCTAAGTTGCACAGGCTGCCTCTAGCCTTGAACATGTGATCCTTCTGCCTCCTCCTCCTGAGTTGCTGGGAATATGGGTGTGTGCCACCGTGCCTGGCTGGAAAGGAACATTTAAAGTCCCCCCAGTTGGTGGGTTAGTTTTTCTACTGGAGGAAGTCTACCTTGGAGAAGGTTGCAGAAAAGGCAGAACAGGCTCCAGGGACTGGATTTTTCAATTCTGTTTTTCATTAGCATTTTTAATTTTTGTTTATGAGGGAAAAGAAACCTGGAATTTAGCCAGGGTACTCTGGATAGTGTGTTCACCTGTAATTGGCCTCATTTACTGTCCCTGCCAATATCTGGACAGTAGAAAGATGTTTTGTTCTCTGTGATCCTCTACTGAGTATGAAGTGCTTGCAGAGAATATGACATTGTAATGATGTAGAAGTAATTTCAGTGTCACAATTTATTTCTCTTGAATCCACTGCAGATTTCTAATTATAGAAAATTATTTCACAGATAGAACTAGAGTGCATAAAAGCCTTTTCAAATATTGGGTGAAAATGAAAAAGAAAAGAAAATGGGGGGAACATTGAAGTTACATTCCATTCTTTAAAAAAAAAAAAGCTGCTGAGAAAAACCATTGTCTTTGTTTGAGCTGCTATAGCAACAATACCAGAGACCAGGTAGTTTATAAACAACAGAAGGTTATTTCTCAATTCTGGAGGCTGAGAAGTCAAGGATCAAAGTGATAGCAAATTGGAAAGGAGCAAATGAGCTTCTTTCAGGGTCTTTTCTAAGGGTACTAATCTCATTCACAAGGGCTGCACCCTCACTAAGTAATCACCTCTGAATGGCCTCTCTGTCCTCCTAATATTATTGCATTAAGAATTAGGTCTTAACATACAAATTTTATGGAGACAGAAACATCCAGACTATAGCAACCATCTTGGGAATGGGAGACTATTACAATTTAGCTTTAGGTTTGGAGAGATTCTACAAAATGTACTTTGGAGACTGGGGGTGTATGTAGCTCAGTAGTATAGTGCTTACCTAGCATGCATGAGGCCCTGGGCTCATTCTCCTTAATTTCATTTTATTCTGAATATTTAATCTAATTCCAATAAATTATAATTAGCTGGAAGAGATATGGTTTTCATTTAATTACCATTTAATAAGGGCAATAGTTTTTAGGATTCCTGGGAAGCATTGTGGAGATGTGGATGTAATTCTTGTCTTGCTCACAGTCTAGTAGCTGCAGAATCCGTATGGGCTTGCTATTGTGGTCTTGGGAAAATTCTATTTCTTGAGCCAAACTACCTAGTAGTCCTTCAAAAACATACTAATCTACTGAGGCAATGGATCTGCTGGTTCATTTTATTTTCTGGGTATTGAACAACATTTTATTTAATGAACTGTAGGCCTAGCATATGTGGAGGGGGAGTTGGGAAGTACTTGATTCTGCATTTACCATCTTCTATGGTTTGAATTTTCTAACATGATTTGAATGGGCCGGGGTTTAGCTCAGTTGGTATAGTGCTTGCTCTGTGTACTCTGAGGCCCTGAGTTCGATCCCTAGCACTGCAAAAATGGGAGAAGGACCTGGCAGCCCACTCTCGAAGCAATCCCAAAGCAATCAGCCAATGAAAACCCTATGAATAGCAGAGAAACACTAATATAGTCCTGGGCATGGCACAGTGTCAGGGAGTGTTTTATTGTACACAGGGTCACTATGAGTTAGACCCAACTTGACAGCACCTAAGAACAACAACAACAACAACAACAACAACAACAACAGATTGTATTCGGTGTATTCTGTGACCCCCAAAGTTTCATATGCTGGAGGCTTGGTCCTCTGTACGATGGTGGTATCTTTAAGAGGTGGGGCCCAGTGGGAGGTCCTGAGGTCCCTGGAGGCACACTCTCTGAAGGCATTGTTGGACTCTAGTCCTCCTCTGTCTTCCTGTTTTGAAATGTGAATACTTCCATCTGCACTCATGCCCTTGCCATCCACCATGAAGTGACACAGCCAGTGGGGGCCCTAGGCAGAGCTTTTGCTATGCTGGAATTTCAGCATCTAAAGCTGTGAACTAAACAACCTCTTTTGTTCATAAAGTTAGCCTGCCTCAGCTATCTCATCATGGTAATGAAAACAGGCTAAAATTCCTGTTGGCAGAAACCATTACTATGTTGTCTGCATAGCACATAGTTAATATCATAGTATAAGGAATACTTATTATTTCATCATAATCCTGTCTTTTATATGGATATATTTGTAATTTTCATTTTGGGTTGACAATAAAGAAGCCAGTCTTATAATACCAGTACTAAATCATGCTTCCAACCCAACAAGGACCAGTGGGGACTGGTGTTTAAGATTTTTCACTTAGCCCTTTAAACCTGCCAATAACAGAATATTCCACTGCATGTGCTAGAGAATTCCTCATTTATAATTTTCAAATAGCTGAACAACTCCTTGTCAGGGACATTGCAGGAAAGACTGAACATCAGATAATGTCACATTTATTTTCCAACTCTACAATTATAGGTTTCTTTGAAAGTCATTCGTTAATAACTACTATCCCCTTTGGTTAAGGGCCATGCAGAACATGGCACTTCAAAATCTGCCAAAAAGAAAAAAATAGCAGCTGTTTATTCTGGGTCTTGGAAAATATGAATCAGCCAAAATTTCCAGTTAAGACAAAACTTTCTCTTTTGTGATAACATGGCTGTTAATTTGTCCATTGTTGTTATTGTTATTGTTACGTGCTATCAAGTTGTGTCTGACTCATTGTGACCCTTATAGGGTTTTCAATTGCTGATTGTTTGGGGATTGTTTGGGGAGTGGGTTGCCATATTCCTCTTCCATTTTTGTCATGCTGGGGATAGAACCTAGGGCCTCAGAGAGCACAGAGTGGCACTCTACCAACTGAGCTAATCCCCAGCCCAATTTGTCCATTAATGCTAGCATAATTCTCTTAAACCTTTTTTACTTGAGAGAAGTTCAAGTTAAAAATATATATGGACGGTCTTTATGGTGATTCCTTCTGCTTTCTTTGCTTGTTCCGTCTGCCTTACATGAAAATACAGACTTTATGTACTTTCTGTTTTTTCTCATTTATTAGTTTCCTTTCTTACACACCCATTTCATCTCATCTGAAAGGAATTAAGAGTTTTTTGTTTGTTTTTGTTTTTGTGGTATTAGGGGGCTGAACCCAGGGCCTTGTGCTTACTGGGTAAGTGCTGCACCCTTGCCCCCCAACTTTTATTTTGATAAAATTAAGGCCTCTGGCCTTAACTCTCCATCCTCCTGCCTCAGCCTCCAGAGTTGCTGGGATTATAGGTGTGTACTGTGGTGCCTGACAGGAACTGAGCTTTTGCAGCTTACTGATTGTCAAGGAACCTACTTAGCATGTCCTTGGATTTTGCATGGATTTGTTGTTTCCAAGGTATTTCATGGCAGTTGTCACTGACACCTTCTCCCTGTGCAATGTTCCAGGTAGATAACTTTCCTATTCTTTTTGTATTCTCTGCAGCAAGCTTGACATCACATGCTAAAAATTATTTCTTGATGTAGATAAAAATAAACTGCTCTAAAATTTGTCAGGATAGAGTTAAGGCTTCTAATTAGGATTTCTGAATTAGTTTTATATAAAAATCAATTCATTTTTCTCAAGAAATGCTGCAGACCCAAAAAGTAGGCACACAAATTGACTACAGATGTCGTATTACTGCAAAGAGTAAATCAGGCCACAATTACGTGCCCTTCGGGTAGGACATGACACACATTCCACACACCTGTACAAACCCTTTATTAAAGCAACAATCAAAATACAGGATGGATCATTTTTTTTTGCCACAGTAATATCAACTTACATATTAGTCATTTGTTTACATCCTTATTTTTCAAAAGTGAACATTTTATAGCTCACAAAATCACAAGATTGACATTTATGCCCAGATACATTTTTCATCTTATTTTCCAGTTTAACAAAGGATATCCAATCCAGAACTACTGAAATACAGTAAGCCAAAGATAGGTGCAAACATCTTTGATCCTAATTCAATATTTGCCATTATTTGGAGGCTTTTATTATGGGTTAAATGAAAATAATTTATGGTAGAATATTCTTAAAGCTACTTTCTAATTTTTAAAAATTTTTTGGTGCTTGGGGGTTGAACCCAGGCCCTTGAACATACTTTTAGAAACTGCTCCACCACTGGGCTGCACTCCCAGCCTATTTTTAACTTTTTATCTTGAGATAAGGGTCTAAGTTATCCATGCTGCCTCTGGCCTCAAACTTGTGATCCTCCGGCCTCTTGCCTCTGTCTTCTAACTGCACCACTGCGCCTGGAACATACTCTCTACTTTTGCCTTCTCTAGCTTTAATTTTGATTGTAGTATTCTTAGTATGAACCCTTTTGGAAATTCCATCTGTAAAAATTTTAGTTAAAGAGCATTATCCTTCTCACATGATATTTTCTTGTATAACAGTTAAATGCTCAATCCTTTGGAAAATATAATAAGCAAATCTGTTCCATTTGATTATTTTTTCCACAGTTAATTTGTTTGATCCAAACCTGTTAATCACTGAAGATGTTAAAAAGTCATTAGGAAAATGAATTTTGTTAATGACTTGAAGGACTTTTCAATGAATAGGTGAACATAAAATTGCCCAATATCTTGAAGGTAACAAATACTCAAAAAAAAAAAAAATACAGTATACATGAGATTTGATAGAGTACCAGTATTTAAAGAGTACTGGTAAGTTAGTTTAAAAAGGAAGAACAGAAACAGGAATTATTTAAGGGACTGCCAAAAGATTATGTGAAGATAGGTAAAGGATAGTAGTTGAACTGTACTGAGAAAATAGGGAATCTGAAATATAAGTTAATGGTCCATTTCTTACCAAATGACAACACTGAAAGGCAATCCCCAGTTAACAGAACCATAGGGCCTGCCATTTAAGAGTTCTAGCACTGATACATTATATTTCAAACAGCAAAACAGAAGGTAACCCATTTGCTTTTGTAAAATATTTCTTTAATCCTGGACTGGTATTCCCATAGTTAAGCTACTTTGTATTGGCTGTACTATTATGTAGAGTGTGCCTGCTCAAAACACGTGAATACTCTTTGTGCCTCACATTTTCTTCACGTGTTACAGGGCTGAGCAGATCTTAGATCACCACTGAAAAACATCTCACGCATTAGATTTAAAACGTCATTGGTCTATTAAGATGATTTACATAGCCACAGTTAAATTCATTCAGTCTTCCCGTCACGTTG
Source organism: Pedetes capensis (assembly GCA_007922755.1). Lineage (NCBI taxonomy): Eukaryota > Metazoa > Chordata > Mammalia > Rodentia > Pedetidae > Pedetes > Pedetes capensis. The sequence goes on from VMDO01004878.1 coordinate 35,029, forward strand.
CTTTCTTGTTATCTCACGTTTGCCTGCAAAAGTAACTTTAAACAACACAGACTTGTGCAACTACAGATGAAACAAACAATAAAAAAAAATAAAGAAGAGAAAGAGATTGCAGAAGCCAGTGTGTGGGACGTCAGGCCTTTTAGCCTTAGCTGTGAAAAAGGAATGTTCACGAGCATCCAGGACATTCTGGATATAACGACACAACACAATAATGCTTGGGATGGGTGAGAACATTCAGATATTTCTAGAATGATTTATATACAGTATGTATCACATATATCACATTTGGTTCTTAGAGATTTTAGTCAAGTATCAGTATTTCTTTTTGCCAAGTATGATGTACAAAAAGATGAGAATAGCAGTAGGTGTGCCCTAAAGGTATGAAAATATAATATATAAAACAAAACCATTATAAATTACATAGATTTTCCATATAAAATTCTGTTTTCCCATTTAGAATAAATACCATCCAAGTTTATAGTTCATCTAAATGAATTAGATATATACACATATGTGAATCATTTTAGAATTTCAAGAAAAAAAATGCTAGAGATAAGACCAGGATGACTCAGAAACCAGAAACAGTTTGACTTTAAGAATGATTACATAAGACCCAAAGGATATAGCTTGGGATTCAGTGTTAAACTTTTAAAACTGCCCAAAGGAGTCAAATGTGTCCAAGTGTGTACATGCGCATGTTCAGCTGCAGTCCTATGAATTTCTAAGAAACTGAACACTTCATTTTATTTTTGAAAAATCAGTTGAAAGTTACGAGGTCTTCTAAGTTTCACATTCCAGTAGGACGACCTCTCTCATTTTGTAATGATACTGTAGGAAGGATAGGAAGAGTGTAGAATTTCTGGAAGGAGAAATTCCTATTAAAAGCCAAGCTCCCTTTAGGTGGACTATAGTTGTATCAAGAGCATTCTGATGTCTTAAAGGGGAGAGTTTTGAAAATCTATATAATCTCTTAGCCACTGCAGTCTAAAGAAGCAAAACCAATCTGGAAACATTCTTTGGTCACTCATTTCAGCTTTTGAGTCATAAAAAAAACCTACCAAACTTTAGCTTATTATCCCTAATTAATATCTACATAGAATGGATGCCTTCCCCTGGAGTTTCCATGTGAAAATGCGCACATGGGTTTGGGTGGAATAAAAACTGAATAGACTAGGGACAAGTTCATACAATATTACTAAACATCCATACATCTCTGTTGTTGCTCTGGGCATAAAGATCAAAGGTAAGAATTTGTTAATCTCCCTAACAATTGGAAAAATTTTACATTCTAAGAGCTGGAGACAAAAATTTTCTGCAATCTAATTTCATAAAACCCTCATGTAAGGAGGCCAAAAAGGAGCCATGGTTTCCCTTAATTGTGCACTACTACTTTAGGTGACCCCTTAAAGACACTTCCAATTAGATGCCAACAGTTAATTCCTTTTAAAGGGATGTCTGGTATAACTCCATGTCTTTTCAGATTGCCTTCTATATCAGCTATCATAAATAAACCCATCAAGGCCATTTCTAAACTCAAGCCCATGGCCCTCAAATACAGAGGCAGATATATTTGCTGTAAAGTGTGGATTATAAAAGCATCCATTTTCCCATATTCATTTTTGCTCCCAAATTTGCTTGTGTTGTGCAATGGGAGTATCATGGCTTGCAAACTTTCCATAAAAGTATAAACATTTAAGCTTGAAGGGATCATATGGACCATTGGTACTACTTGCATATTTTATAGATAAAAAGATTAAACCTCAAGACAGAAGTTGTCCAAAATCACTTCCCCAAGTGGGGACAGAGTAAGGAGTAAAAATCTGGATTACCTCTCATTGCCAATGTGGCCCACATAACTTCCAACATTATAAACCCATCACACTTAATGTGGCCATGACCTTTATGACTAAGGTTATGGTCTCCCTTGCTTGTAAGTAAAATGAAATAACACCACTTATTCTTACCAAAATAAAATCTAAATTGTAGAAGTCATACTGATGATTTTTTTCTTTTCCTTGGGGGGAGAAATTCCACAATTTGTATAAATGATATGAGTTTTCAAAACTCACTCTCTTTATTTGAATAAGTAATGCAGCATAAAAATGTATGGGGATCAGCCAGGCACAGTGGTTCATGCCTATAATCCCAGTGACTCAGGAGGCAGAGGCAAGAGGATGGCAAGTTTGAGGCTAGAGTCAGCTTGTGTAACTTAGTGAGATCCTGTTCTCAAGATAAAAAATAAAAAACGGGCTGGGTGTACAGCCCAGCAGTAGAGCATTTGCGAAGTGTGCACAAGGCTCTACCCCCAAGTACTACAAAAAAAAGGGGGGGGGCAGGGATCCCAGAGATGAAAACAAAAATAATTTTAAAAAAGCAAAAAACAAAAAAACCATTAATATTGGTTTGGTTTTCTGAGAACATGAGATCATTTAAAATGGAACTCAGCTCCAGCTAGTCTACCTCCTCCTACACAAAGGGAAATTGAGGCCCAGACTTGCTCAAAGCCAGGCAGCTAGTTATTGGCACAACCGGGCCAGTATTAAACCTCTGGATGACCAATTGGTTTTCTTTCTATAACATTATGCTGCCTTGCACGTACTGCTTTCTTAGGGGAATAATAGTTCAACAATTTTGGCATAAAATGTGATGGTTCTCTATGCCATTACCCTAACCTTTTGCTCTCCCTTTGAAGAACCAACAAGTTAGCCATGCAGCCATGCATGGATCTGTTGATGGACTTCACAGATAACTTACATCTGTTGCTCTATATAAACTTTTTTGTTTGACCAATACCACATGGTCCCCTATAAGCCCCTCTGTGAAGCTGAGAGTCTACAACCTATAGGAATTCGTCAAATGCCTCTGTATTTGGAAGCAATAAGGTTCCCAGGTAAATAGTCTTTGTTTGGAGGATGATGTTTCTTAAATATAAACAGCAGTTTGCACAAGTAGCGTGGGTGTGTTTAACCTGTAACAATCTTCCTCCAGATCTCCTGAGCTTACCAAAAGGCTCTCAGAACTGGACAGGTAAATGCATTTTTATTTGGCTATTAAAGTGCTATTCCAGGGCAAAACTTTTCTCAGTTTTACAACAGCAGCTTCACTGGGGGGAAAAGAAAAACATATATGAAAACAGGCTTGCGAAATGAAAAAAATAATGAGCCTAGTAAATACATGGAACGTTACAAATGACTTGTAGACAGCAGCCCTGGAACTGGGACTGATACAGAGCCTCTGAGGTAAATGCTCTAGAGGAAAATAAGGACAGAAGTGGCAAGGAAGACTAAAACAGAAAGAGCAAATAGTAGTAACATAGTAACAGCTAATCCATCATGAAGGAAAACTAAAATTCAAATTGAGAAGAAAGTGCAATAAACCTATGTACGTGCATTTGCTATTGCAGCCGACCTGTAATTTTTAAAAGGAAAAGCAATGCAGTATGCATCGGGTAGGGCTCTTGAACTCAGAATGTCTTACAGTAGTGTACTCTTTGCCAAAAGGGCATCACCAATTAAGGGATTTGGCAGAGAATGGCCTCTAAAATTCATATCACCTGGACAGATACCTTCTGCCCGATATTATCAATTCTGCACCCTGATGTTCCTCGCATCCTCTTCTGCTGGGGAGAGTTCAGTCACGTAAACTGCACACAGGTGTTTCGCCTTCTAAAATAGCATCGCTTCTACCTAAGGGATGAGAGTCTCCTGGTAAGGCTTAGCGGCAAGTGCGTACTACATCTGTATTACAAGGAGCAGCCCCTGATTTTCTTGATATGCATAGCTTTTGGAGTTGATATTAGACATGGCTTTCATAAATAATGCAGGTGTGTTTGTCATGTGTCACTGCTGGCTCTGTCATTTCCAGGTGAGCTGGTGGTAGTCCTCGCTCTGATACCTCCACAGGTGTCACCTCTTCAGACGTTAGCTCCGTAGATGTTATGTCTGTGGAAGGCTCTGCAGTTTCTGGGGAATGTTCCGCCGATGGTTCTGTCTCCTCTTCATCTTTGATCTCAAACTGTCCACCCTCCTGGTCATCCACATGGTCTTTTTTGGACTGAGGGTGAACAGACACCTTGATGGCAATCTGCTGAGGCTGTTCGTGCAGCGATGAGGCGTCGGAGTCGGCGGTGGGGGAGTCACTTCGTTTCAGAGCGTTGGGGATTGTGTATACCTCGTCCCTGTCTGTGGTCTCCTGACCTTCTGGGGTATGCCTCACGAAGTTCTGGCCCTGCTCCTCCAGCCCGACCACTTCCATGATCTCCTCCATGATAGTCCTACAGTTCATGATGAGGGGAGGCAGAGGAACACTCCTGGCAAGCTCTTCAATGTAGCGAGCAAACTCCATGGTTTTGAACTGGGTCACTTTGGCAAGCTCTAGAGTTTTGGCTGAGGTTATGATGGGGATGCGCTTGGCGATCTCAAATGCCTTTTGCAGCTTCTCTGCGCCTTCTGTCCTAAAGAACTCATTGATGGCTTGCTCCGTCTTCTTCAGGTGGCTGCTCATCATACACAGGCGGGTGATGTTGAGAACCATGACGATGGTGAAGGCCACAAGGCAGACGACCATGTAGTAGACACCCATGTCTCCAGAGGTAAAGATGACTCTCAGGGTCACCGTGTTGTTCACAGTGCCGTAGATATTAGAAGCCACACACGTGTATTTCCCTCGGTCTGAGAAAGAAACCTTGGTGATATTCAGGCAGCCACTGTCGAGCATTTGCCATTTTCCTGTTGAAAGAGAGAGAAGAAAATTCAACCAAAGATATACATTTCCCATGACTACAAACTTGTTGTTGTTGTTGTTAGGTGCCGTCAAGTCGGTATCCAACTCATAGCGACCCTCTGTACAACAGGGGAAACACTATTGTCAGTGCTTCTCTGCTGTTCATAGGGCTTTCAATGGCAGATTGATTTTTGGGAGGGGGTTGCCAGGTCCTTCTCCCAAGGCTACAGCTTCTGGTGTTCCCAGGCAGTCTCCCATCCAGGTACTAACCAGGCCCGACCCTGCTTAGCTTCCGAGATCTGATGGGATCGGATGCCACAGGGCTATAGCTGCAGGCGACTACAAACTTACAGATGTCTAAAAGAAAACTACTACTACTGACAATGGCAATCTGCTTACTATGTGCCAGTGACAGATGTTAATTTAATCTCTGTAACACTCTGTAAAGTCTACTGACACTGGCCCTATTTTATAGGATGAGGAAACGGAGGCACAGTCTTTCCAAGGTCACATGTTTGGAATTAGTAAAACTAGAAGATGAACTTGCAGTGAAGAAGCTGTGTTCTTTTCTTTCTTTCCTTCCTTTCTCTTTTTTAAATTTCTTTCCTTCCTTGTTTCCTTCCTTCTTTCTTTCCTTTCTCTCTCTTATCTCTGTCTCTCTTGCCCTATCTCTCCCTCTTAATCTTTCATGATGTTGATCAAAGCCAGAGCCTCACACATGTGCTGTACCACTGGATCACCACCGGCCATAAGGATATAGCCTTAACTACCAAACTCCACATTGTGCAACTCTATATCCTAGTGGAAAATGAGAAAAATAATCTGAGAAACACTGTGCTTTTATGAAAGAACTCCTTAACTGTTGTTGTTAGGTGCCGTCGAGTCATGTCCGACTCATAGTGACCCTCATTGGGTTTTCAATGGCTGATTGTTTTGGGATTGTCTCAGGAGTGGATTGCCATGTCCTTCTCCCATTTTTGTGGTGCTGGAAATCGAACCCGGGACCTCAGAGACTGCAGAGCAGCGCTCTACCAACTGAGCTAACTGTAGCATCTAATTTTCTAGTCTGCCTATGAGCATGGCTCTATTGAGTACATGTTCACTTAATTTTTTAAAGCATTTTAGATTCAAAATAAAATCTGGAGTAAGTAAGTTGAACTATAATTATTTACCTGGGCTTCTCATATTTGAGATTGATGTTATCCTTCCATGACCTCAGTTAATTAAACATAATTTATGTCATTAGTTTTGAGACTCTACAATGAATTATCTATACTACTTAAAGTTATAAGCTAACAACGTGAAGATTCAGGCTGGGCATGAATTAATTTGTTTTAGCCTTGCAAATAAATTAGGCCCATCAAGATGAAAATGAGCCTGACATGAAAGAGAATGCACTTTGATGAATGTGATTCTTCCTCCTCGCCCCCTGGAAAGGATCTCACATTGTCCTGGGAATGAGGTTCTGAATACGCTGAAACTCTATTAATTTTTAGGCCATCTGCCTGCAGCCCAGAAGCCCCCGGTGAAACAGGATACTACTTTGGTTTCAGGATGATGCATCTGAGTCAGAAATGAAATCCTACCACCTCCCTAGACTGCACTCCATAGAGCAAGGAGGCCCCAGGCCAGGCCTCTTGGGAGTTCTCAGGAGCAGGCAGATAGTTCTCCATAAAAGCTCTCTGGTTCCCAGAGCCAACTGGAGGAACCTCTCCAGAGAGCTGGGACGATTTAACACACACTTTACTTTTAAGTGTCTATTATTGCATTGTACTTTACTTCTTTCTTCCCCGCTGGAGGTGACTTTTACTTCTAATTAAAAGTCTGGTGGTTCTCCAAATCAGCATGCTTAAAAAAAAAACAAAAACAAAACAAAACAAAAAAAAAACCACCTCGGGAACAGGGTCTAATGGACTGCAGAATGAGGCCACAGAGGGACTGCTGTATTCCAGTGTCCTCTGCACCGAGGAGCATCTTTAAAGAAGCTGGACAGAGAAGTAGGGTACCTTCCTGGGGCTCTGGCTCCTCTTCCCAGCTGGCTGTGGTAAGTCTGGCAGGGGGCCTCCCTATAGATGATGTCACATTACTTTGCCTTCTGAAAGAACATTTGTGAAGAGTGGTTCCTGGTGTCCCTGAATCACCCTGAATTCTAACAATTCAGCCAGTGTATTTTCCCCAACAGTAGAAAAAGCTGGTTTGGAAACTGTAGTGACTTTTCAGTTTCTTGTGAGTGTGTATGAACAGACAAACCTAGTGCCCGGCCCTGTGATATTCTCCCTCATTCAGAAGGACTGTAGAAAAGCTTTCCACTGCTTCCATCCCTTGAGCATGAATATTAATCCTTCAGCAGCAAATTGATCTGAATATATGAGGCCAGGAAATTGTTTCTATCAGTTTACTTCCTTAAAATTTGCATGTTTCATAGACTATGGTAAGCATTGGGAAAGATACCATAGTTGATGGAAAACTTACTCTACATAGAAGGCATTGGATTCCAAAGATTTAGACTAGACTCACAGGAGTTTCTAATCTTTGCCCTCTTTCCTTTGATGGAAAATACAGCAGGAAATAAGGTGGGGAAGGGTGAGAAGGTGAGGCTATTTGTATGGGGGAATGATTGGGACCAGTTTGTCTACCTTCTCCCCACTCCCACCTCTTATGTGGAGAAATAATCTATAAATACAAGGACAAAACAGCATGCACTTGGGCATAGAAGAAAAGTAGATGAGAACACCAGGCAGACAGACATCTGATAGAAATATAAATAGCTTTTGCCCAACACCTAAAGAACAATCTTAGTGGTAATTGTATCTAAATGTTAATGGAAAAAGAAAGTACAAAAACACATAGTAGTTCCAAGGTGCGGATGCTTCCCTCTACTCAATATTTCAAAGTGTTTCTGAATTTGACCTTTATACTTAATTCCAAGCATGTTTTTAATGGTTTATTGGCCTGTACTTTTCTAATATGGAACCAAGAAGTTAAATTCAGACAACTTGCAGACACTTAAAAAGTTTCTTTTTACATTTTAAAAGGGGCAGAGTTTGGATTCAAACACCCCCTAAGAAGTCAGTACCTGTGGTTCATTCTGGGGAAAACTGTAAGATGTTTAGCAGTGAAATGATTACTTAGGAGTATATTCCAATTCTTATCCCAGGTCCATCGACTAACATCTGTTAGACACTTTATCCAACACTTAATTTTTTCTTAAAGTTTGAAGCCCAGCCATGTATCTGTGAAGTGAGTATTTTCACTTAACTATAAGCCATGACATAGATGAATACATCTACTATGATTCTAAAACAATGGGCTTATTACCAACACCCTAGTTAAATGACTGAGATCACAGCTTTTTACCAGCAATTTCTTGTTTCCAATCTAGGACAAGGACATCTAACCATCTCTTTAGTTTAGTCCTTTACTAGATTCCTCTCGAAACAAACACATTTATTTTATGGATTGTTGTTAGGTTCCGTCCAGTTTGTATCTGACTCATAGTGATCCTACATACAACAGACGAAACACTATTGTCAGTGCTTCTCTGCTGTTCATAGGGTTTTCAATGGCAGATTGATTTTTGGGAGTGGGTTGCTGGGTCCGTCTCCCAAGCCTGCAGCACCTAGTGTTCCCAGGCAGTCTCCCATCCAAGTACTAACCAGGTCCGACCCTGCTTAGCTTCCGAGATCTGATGGGATCAGGTGCCACAGGGCTATGGCTGCAGGCATTTTAAGGATTAAGATACTATTAATGCCACTTAGGATTCTGTTCACATGTGATATGATAAAATGAATATGTGACCTGGATTGTCACCCTATTACCAGACCATAAAGCAAGTCCAAGTATTTGGAAGCCAAAGTGAGTGTGTGTGTGCATGCTCATCCCCTCAACATACCCACCCATCTATACATACACACTTCCAAAGACTGAAGAACTAAGGTTCTTATCTCCTGACCTCAAACGTTTCTTCTTCTTCCTCTCTCTCTCTCTCTCTCTCTCTCTCTCTCTCTGTCTCTCTCTCTCCTCTCTCTCTCTCTCTCTTTCTGTTGATGTGTTCATTTCTTTCTGGGAACAAAGGCTCCAAATATTTTCAGCCTCAGCTTCCCATTCAATTAGTGAAAAATAGATCTCTGCATGTTCTACCACCACACAGTGCTCTGAAAACTAGGAAAATGGCACAAATTCTGTTTTGGAATCTTTTCCCATCAGGTTTGGCCTGGCTCAAGAAGAATCTCCACATGGTACCTGCCCGGCTGGCAACACCCTGAGCACATTCTATATGCAGCATCATTCCGTTAATCAGTCGGTAAGTACTCTGCCCTGAGACTCATTCTGGAAGGGTCCTGACTTTGGCTGTCAGAAAGTGAAAGACACAAAACACCCACGATGACTGTAACAGGAAATCTTCAGCGCTATATATATGAAGCAGGTATACGCAGTGCTATTTCTGAGTGGCTTAAACTCCGAGTGGGGATGTCAAAGCTGTGTATTGAATTTTCATGAAATTGCATCATTTCAGTACAAATAAAAATATGAAGTGCCAGCAGTGGATGCCAAGGCAGTTCTAAGTGCAATGACTTCGGAGGCAACGAAAGAGGCAGATGTTTAACCATTACCTTCTGATTATAACACTAAAGATCCTGTGTAGAGTGTTTCGCCAGCACTCTTCACTGCTCAGATTGGATACCTGCCCTCCCCTGCATTCCTTTCCTCCATGGCCTTTCTTCCCACTGCTATCTTACAAGGTGATACACCTTGTGAGGCTTCAGGCTAAAACACTGACACATGCTTTATTATAAGACTCAAGGTGGCTGAGGAATCTGTCACAGTCTTCCCCCGGAAACTCCAGGCCCATGAATCACATGTGACTGCCTCCTACATGTGAATGCAAGTGCTGTGGTAACAATCTCTCCTTTGCAGAGAGAAAAGCTAACAGATGTTGTTTCTGAGCTGTACCACAGTGCGTGTGCTATGCTGCACAACAAAGCTGACATTTTTAGAAGGGCAGTGATCTTTTTTATCTTGTTCACTCATTCAGTCGACGGGTATCATTGAACAAATTGTCTGTGTACCAGGCTCCACGCTAGATGATGAGAATACAAAGATGAGTAAGACACGATTCCTGACTGCAAAAATCATCCAGTCCCCACGGGTAAACATACGCCAACAGATAACTTGTGCACTGTGTGCCAAGTGCAATGGCATGTGGGAGAAGTGGGACAGGGGGAGGGCAGTGCTAAGCCAGGTGGGGGGATGCAAGTAGGAATAGGAATAGGCAGTACAGAGAAGGGACTCGTAGGGCCAGAGGTTAAGGGGGGAGCACATGAGCAAAGGGGAGAACATAGTGTGAGCCGCCAGAGCTGACAAGCCATGTGGAAAACCAAGCCGGGCTTGGATGGAGATGAGGCTTGAGAGGAATGTGGAGCCAGCCTACAGGAGGGCCTCCCAACATGCCAGGGCCTTTTGCTTGTCCTAAAGGAGAATAAGAACCTCTTAGACTTTTGCACTCCAGTTTACATGACTTTTCCTAGATACATTTATCTTATTTCATGTTCTAGAGCAGGGCTTTCCAACCTCTGGTTGGAACTGGCCACACAACAGGAGGTCAGTGGTGGGTGAGCTAATAAAGCTTCATCTATATTTATAGTTGCTCCCCATAGACTCATGTCCTCAAACCGTCCCAACCCTGATCTGTGGAAAAATTGTCTTTCATCAAATTGGTTCCTGCTGCCAAAAAGTTTGGGGACTGTCTTGAAGGGGCTATAGGACCTTTCTACCCAATTTATCTTTTTCTGTCTAGAACACTCTCCTTCCTCCTCATTCCAAGTCCTTTGTCTGACACATTCTTAGCCCAGTTCAGACTCCTACCCTCACATCTCACATGCCCTAAGAAAGCTGTTTCTGATGCTTGACTAAATCAGTGAAGAAAACCTGGACGTTTAGAAGCCGACATAGCTAAGTGTTGTTGTTGTTGTTTGTTGTTGTTGTTGTTGTTAGGTGCTATTGAGTGGGGTCTGATTCATAGCGACCCTCATAGGGTTTTCACTGGCTGTTTCAGGATTGCTTTGGGAGTGGAGTGCCAGGTCCTTCTCCCATTTTAGCAGTGCTGGGGATCATGAAAATGATGAAGACAGCATTTCCAATCTCCAGGAAGACTACTGGGACAATTGTTTGGTCACTTAAAAAAAAAAGATAAATCCCTATTTTATGCAGCACATAAAAACAGGTTCCAAGTACTCAGAAGACATGAACATAAAATTAACAGTGTAAAATTAAGAGGATATAAAAATATTTTTATAACCTTGGAACAGGAAAGCCTTTTTAAGCATTTTAAGAATCCAAAAGCTGAAGGGAAAATGACAATGGATCAGATTTCCCCCTACATTAAATTTTTTTGCATCTTAAAATGTCATATTACAGAAAAGGTAAAAGAAAATGACAGACTAGGAGAATATTCTAGAATATCTGCCAAATTCTTAATGAGTATAAAATAGAAAGAACTCCAATGAATTAATCAAGTCAAGACAAAAACACCAAAGAAAAAATGGAAAAAGGATATGAACTGATAATTCACAAAAACAAGGAATGCAAATAGTGTTAAAGTATACAAAATCATTACTGATTACATAAATTATAATTAAAATGAAAAGAATAAAAATGATGTTCAAAAACATAACTTTTCACTTTTCAGATTGGCAAAATAAAAAGTGAAAAGGGCCTTGATTATAAATTATATTGCTAACAGTGTGGGAAAAAGGCCATTCTTATACATGGCAGGTAGTGGTTAGGCTGGTTAAATCTTTGGAAGGTTTTTTTGGTGGCATCTGTCAAAATTTAAAAAAAGAATGATGCCTCTGGCCCACTTTTAGACATCTTGAAATTCATCAAATTGGGCAAGCCTAGATTGATTGGGAAAACATTAATGGGTATAAGAAAACTCATGGTAATGAAAAAATTCTTTTTTGGAATAATATTTCTTTCCAGGGACATAGTTCCAAAACTTTTCCTCACTGCTGTCTGTCTCTGGAAGAAGCCAAAACTCAGTCCCACATCACAAAGTGACTAACCTAGGACCATTGCACATAGCGTGGTGGCCTGTGCCTGTTATGGCACAATGTCATGTTAATAGGACAGTGCCAGGTAGCCCTTCTAGCAAGGAGATAAACACTATCCTAGGCTACAGGTAAACCTGCAAACAGCAGGTTCTCTGCTATGGAGATTATTGTGACTCAACGTGAAACCAACCTATAAAACCATATCAAAACTATACCGCTCATGCAAACAACTTTTGATCAGGTTATACTGCTCCATTGAACTGTGCCGCATCAACACATTCACTCACCGAAGAACCAAAAACAAAGCAAGAACACAGCTTACAAAGACCCTGTTATTACAGCTTTTCTCCAAACACCATATTTAGTGAAATCCTAAATCTTCCTAGTTTCTCCTGAGGATCACTGAGCATTAAAAATTAACACTATACCCAAATGCTAAGCTCTTAGAACTTCCCACAGATTCCTTGTTGGAAGGAAAGGAGTTTTTCCCTCAGAGATATCATTCTGTGAATGTGTATGTGTGAACCAACCGATGCATGGTTCATCTATACCCTCAGTGAGTGGTGTAAACAAATTAAATCTCTGTTCACAATCTCCTTCAGATACTTGGATCCACAGACTCACACAGCCCTGCTTTCCAAGGAGGACACGTCACTCTGCCAAAACAAGTATGTTATTTTACTGAAACCAACCTACATAAAAATATTCAGGTGTAGGGATTTCCAACTCATGTTTATGCAAACATAAATAGAACATTCACTTGAATAAGTATCACCTTGAATTGGCACTGATCAAATAAGCACAAAAGTACATGTGTTAGTGCCTATAAATGTGCACATTTTGCACCCCGTGAAATACAGGCTACTGAAAAGATCTGTGGCTTTTTACAAAATATAACTAAAAACAAATATAGCCCTGCATGGCTGCCCCTATTACAAGACTTCTGTGGCAGATGATGGCTCCCTGAAGCCACTGCAAAGTGTCAGGTTATAAACATCCCAAGCTGCAAGGGCTCTTGGGCCCTCTCTTCCTCCCCCCAGTCCTCCTAAGAGACTTCTTCAGAGAATAATAGGACATTTCTAACAAGTTATTTCCTACATGGTATGGAGCAAAAGATGGCCTGGGATAATACAGCTCAGCTTTCAGCTAAGGAAGGTGGGGGTGGAAGGATTTTGCTGCTCGGAATCTGCCGTTCTGTTCTACTTGAAGGTAGTCATATCTGAAAAGAACCTGCTCCCTTTTTATCTCCCAGAAAAGGAAACATCTGATCCTGTACCTAATTTGACCTGGTAATCTTCACATTTTAGTGAGTGCTAAGCATGCAACTCCATGCAGGCTAGCAATAGTCTTTTCTGACACTAGGTACAAGTGATCTGGCAAAACAAGGGCACCCTACACTTTAGTTCACATAAATGACTTCCATTTGGGGCATCTCAGTTGTCATCTTTCTCTGAGATGGATCTGGAACAATCTTTTCACTGCTAATACTGAAGCTATCTGGGCTCATCCTACCTAGAACACAACTCACTAAAGAAACACACAAATGGTAGTCACCAGGTTAGCTCTCAGTATGGTCCGATTTTGAAAACAAACCTGAGTACCATAAACAAAGCCTTTTTCAGGGGAAAAAATATTATGAGTTCAAACACCTGACTCAAAGATCTATTTTGGAAGGTTTCTTTTGTTAGTCAAGGGGTGCTGCTACTTTGGGTTTCTCATTTTGGCACTGTTGGGGGTTGGATAATTCTTTGTTGTAACAGGACTCCATCCTGTTACACAGCATTACAGGCTGTGTAGAAGCATCCTTAGCCTCTACCACTAGGTGCCAGCAGCATAACTCCCCTTCCTCCTATATCCCCAGTAATGACAACCAAAAGTGTCTCCAGTCGTGGCCACATGGACTCTTGGTGGAGTTTGTGTGTGTGTATGTGTCGGGGGGAGGGAGTTAGTCCCAACTGAGAACCACTGGCTTAAACAAATGTGAAATTTACCCTATGCATAATACACTTTATAATTTCTATATATTTCACTTTTCAGGGATAGAAGCATATTGGATATCAAAGGGCCCTTTGTACACAAAAGTGATATAGTACCCAAACAGTCAGAACATTATTCTGAAATTTCAAATAACATTTAAAGGATATTCATTTTTCGTACTTATAGAAGAGGTTTTTTAAAGGTTGAAAGACTGAGATAAAGAATAAGAACTTACCCAAAAAGCTATTTCTTTCTATTACAAAACACACTAAAGAAACAATAATTTTAGCACTTGAAACCTATTATTGTGATGAGAGAGCATAATAGTAACAATAATAACAGCAGCTGCCATTTACTGAGAGCTTGGTATGTTCCAGGTACTATGCTAAGCATTTAACAGACAGTAGTTTATTCAAGACACTCAACCCCATTTGATAGTTAAAAAGGATTATCTCTGTTTTTACAGATGAGAAACCGGTGGCTCAGAAAAGTCAAGGAACTTGCTCAAAGAAAGACTGATGGGTGAGTCTTCTGAATTTCTGATCAAATATAATTACATAAATTTTGTTAAATGCTTCTGATTACTTTTTCCATGTCAAGTATTTAATGTACTAAATAAGGAATATAGTATGATATTTTTATATGTTAATACACCACTTCACACTGACCTTAGAGGTAAAGCATAATTTGTATTTAATACCCTGATAACTGACCCACACATATGTGTATGTATCTGTGTGTGTGTGTGTATCTTTTCAGAGTTCATAAACTACAGTTTTAAAACTTTGTCAGCTTGTTGTACTTGGCAGAACTAGTTAAAATGTATTCTACAATTGATCTAAAAAAATCTGCAAAATAATAGAACAATGTAAAGTATAAGCAAAATCTACGATAATGATTTCTACAATGCTAGAGCAGCAGTTTGGGCCACTGTGAATTATGCAATTCAGCTCAGTTTACTTGGGTGCTTGTTTATTAAAGAAAATTCTTAATTGGTTTTGATGATAGGGCACAAGAGTATGGAAAACAAATCCATGGGAAAGTCAGAAACTTAAAGAATTTTAAATTTAATCTCTAACAAGCCAGGTGTACTTTTTACAAGGGCTTCTACCAGCTGGCTTTCTTCAAACTCTTGTTACTTATCATCTGATAAAGGCACTGTGGTGAATTCAAAAGATCTAAAGATTTGAAGAGAAGCCATGGGAAAAACATATTGGATAATTAGAGCCTGAAATAATTGGGTCTTTTTCATAATATTTCCTGTCAACTGGACATGTCTATTCACCTGTAGCAAAAGGAAAAATGAAGACAGTATATTTTGTGGTATTGCTATTGTTCAAATTCTGAGTTTTTTTCTAGAATATGGTGAGTAGAATACTCCAAATATGTTCTTCACTGAATTACCAAAAAAATTCTCTCTGATATGGATTACACATTAGTCTTTCCTGGTCCGGTAGAACCGAAGTGACACTCAGCAGGGAAGGCAAGTAAAACAGCTGCTGCTACTGCCAGTGGCAGGAAATAGATGTGTTGGGCTGGCAGGAACAACAGCTATCTCACTTTTTCAATACAAACAAGAAATGAAGTTGCTTCTCTTCAGGTTAATCACAAAGCGAATGATGGTATGTCCCACAGGCAACTTGCCAGGTGATTTCGAATACATTTGTGAGCGCACATGGGCACACATGCCCTACAGCACAAATCCCAACTCCGAATTTGGTGGGGGTGGTTAGGATGCTGCCTGCATCTAGGAATTCTTCCCACATTCTCTCAGGGTGGGTTAGCTGCTTCTCTGGGCTTCTCACCAACTGAGACCTTGAGAATAAGCAGATGCTGGTCAGGCACAGAGAAGAACCATACAGCTGGCCATGCTCTGGTTGCATAATATCCTCTCCGTTCACCTGGTTTCTCATCTGTATGTGTGAGGATTAATAACACTTCACTGTCATGCTTCTCATAAGGATTAGCAATAACACATATAACTTGGTGCAGGGTCTGAGTAAATGGTAGCAGTTATTAATGAGAATGATTTTAATTTTGTTACTTTGCTTTAAACAGCAGGCCTAGTATATTTAGGTAAGGTTCTAGGATATCGGCATCATTTTTCATGCTATATACAACCATGTCTTTGTTGAGTTATAAATGAAACACTGCTTCATTTAAACATCTAACCTGTTGGCTTGAAAATTGAAATATATATCTGTGTTATAAAATGAGCATTTCCTCTATCAGAAATGAAAAGTTAAAGACCATGTGTTCTCTAGTAGGCCATTCCAGCACCACAGATCTAATATTTCATGATGAGGAATCTCTCATTTGTGCTATTTTGTATGTACTGCTTGGCTGTTAGGTATAATGCTTTGTGCATTACCCCATGCTACTTATGCTCTGAGATTACTATTATTGTGTGCTGTAATTACAAAAGCTGAGCTGGAACATCAAGTACTAGTATCATGAGTTCTTTTAAAAATTTGAAAATACATCTCCATTATGAGATTTAAAATAGTGAACTGATTTATCAGCAAGGCCACTGGCTACAAACAAGACCAGAATGCTGAATTCTAATGGCGTAGTTACAACAGTTATAAGGACCTTTTCAAATAAGCCATCATATGTTTCTCCAAAGTGCTAAGGCATGACTTTGGGGGAAGGCTGAAAATGTGACTGCCATCCAGGCCCCAGCACCATGTTGTTTCCATGGTTTTCTTCCTCTCTAGGACTCAGCAGTTCAGTGCCCCAGACCCAACTCTTTAATACCCAGGGATAACCTTTGCTCCAGGGTCCATGTGAAAGGCAGATTCAGGTCTGGAGTCCTTGTTCCCCTCAACTGAGTGGCCCTGATATCCCTACTAGTGGGCCAGCCCTGCAGAAGGACTGATAAGAAAGGCCTGAGTGTGGATGTCACCATGGCTACTGCCTTCCCTTCACAAGTGTGATGTCACATCCTCTTGACCTGTGATTGAGGAGGAAGGGCCTGCGGGAATAGAAAGCAGGGTGGGCTAGCGATGGTGTTTCTCATCTCCCTCCGGTCAGTAATGAGAGTTCTAGTCATAGCTGCTTAATTAACAGCAGGACCTTGGGCAAATTTCAGTAAAGGGGGATTTGGATTATAATGTCTGTAAAACCCCTTCTAATTTAAAATTTCTATGATCCCACAATTTTTCTTGGTGGGGAAAGAATGTCTAGGTGACATGTACATAGGATGCATAATGTATACTATTTTGACTTAAGGGAAGAAGCTTTACTATACTGTACACCCTTAGATGGCTAACCAGAAGCAGTGTCAGCGATAGCATGGCAATGTCAGGGATAGCACAAGCCCACATCCCAGGCACTTAGACTCCTAGCAGCCTTCACCACTGGGAACACAACTGTGAACCAGAAGCAGGTAATTTAGAGAAACTCCTAAGGACATAGAAGGCATTACCTGTATCCTTTTTCAGAACAATTAAGATGAAATGAGGGAAAGAGATTAAAAATGTGGGTTTTCTTGGAGCAGAACTCTAGGAAAGGGTTAAGGACAGGGGAGGGGACCACAATGAAAGAAAGGAAAAGGCTGCTATGCCCAACAATGGTCTCTTTACTCCCCCACCCCCAGTGCCCTACTTCATTACCCAGTCAGATGCTGAGGAAAAGTAGATTAACTCCTTCAGCCCAATCACATCCCACTGGTGTTTTCAGACAATCACTTCTCACATCTAAAACAAGAGGTGTGCTGATTCCTGAAGCCCCAATCCTCTCTCTGGCTAGAGGCTTTCCTGAAGAAAGCTCAGGGCTTAGGAAGGGGATTCACACTTGGTGAGAAACTCATTCATTAAATACCAACTGGTTCTCCTATGGATTCTCCCTCCCTCTTGGCTTCAGCCTGGAAACTTCAGCCAGGTCTCCAGGAGCACAGAATTATCCCAGCGGGTGGTTGAGAATTTGCACAGAGACTTCTTTTAAGAAGTGTGGTCTTTAAAACCACAGTCCATGAATTAAACTGACATTTAATGATAAACAACTGCTACATTGTTTATTCCAGCCATTTCCACAAGATGAAAACAGAACTCCCTTATAAAAGGAACAAATGCTTAAGGAAAATCCATCTTACATTTGTCTCTATGATGTTTTGAATGCATTGTATTATAAAATTCGAAGAGCCTTTTAAAAAGGCTTCTGTGTTTGCCCTTTGTCTTCTGAGTAATGAAGGGAAAACAAAACAATTATTTACTGCTTTGAATCCTTAAGGATATATATTCTTTTTCCAGCCCTTGAAAAACAAGACAAAATAGGATCCTTAAATGACCTGCATGAGAACAACTAACATTAAGGGTGCTGGCTTTCAAGTGCATGTTTATCGTTTATGGTATTTGACACAACTTTGGAGCCTACCTTCTTCTCTCTTCTCATCCTCTTCTTCCAGCAGCTTTCCGATGGAATTATACCACTTAAATTGTGGGTCAGGGATGCCATGAACACTACAATTAATCAAGGCACTGTTCCCTTCCTTGACTATGATATGGTCAGTTCTGGCAATGATTACAGGCACAGAGCCCAAGACCACGTCAGTGCCATTTAAAGTGCTGTTAGTCACACTCTTCGCAGTTGCGAGAGCGGATACGAGGATGAAAAAGGGCACAGAAGGTAGAAAGCACACAGTCAGATGGCTCTTCAGTAGATCCATCTTCTTTGCTTGCTCTGTAAGGCAACAGATGGCTTGCCAAAGGAATCTTCTATCAGACACCAACACGCTGTTCAGTGCAGGTCATGGGACAAATCCCTCCTGGATCCCTGGAGTTGGTACTTGACTAAGAATCTGTTAAAAAGAAAAATCACATACACATAAATGTTAGCATTTGTACTTCTAAAATACTATTTGTAAAATTTTGGCAATCCAGCTAAAACATAAACCTATACAATTCTTTTTTTTTTTTTTTTTTGGTGGTACTGGGGGTTGAACCGAGGGCCTCGCCCCTGCATGCTCTGCAAGTGCTGGACCACTGAGCTGCACCCTCAGCCCATTTTTTTACTTTTTGAGACAAGGTCTTACTAAATTACGCAGACTGCCTCTGGTCTCAAATTTGCGATTCTCCTGCCTCCCTGCCTCCCAAGCCGCTGGGATTACAGGCGTGCGCCACCGCACCCAGCTAAACCTATATAATTCTATAATTCTTAAACAAAACACATATCCAGAAGGTTTTCTAATGTTATAGCACAGAAATCATACCAGTATAACTTTATTTATTTATTTTTTTGGTGGTACTTGGGGGTTGAACACAAGGCCTTTTGTATACTTTGCAAGTGCTCTGCCACTGAGCTGTACCCTCAGCTCATTTTTATTTATTTTTTCTTTTTGAGACAGGGTCTTGCTAAGCTGTGCAGGTTGCCTCTGACCTCAATCTCTTAACCCCCCTGCCACCACCTCCTGAGTTGATAGGATTACAGGCATGCGCCACCACACCCAGCTTAACTGTTTTTTTTTTTTTTATATTAAAGATATACCTCTCAGAGGAAACAAACATGTATCTTATGTTAAATTGATGTCACCTTACTTCATAGAGTTGAACATGGATTCAGGCTTCTTTCATTTAGCATTACAAGGTCTCTTTCTACCCCATCACCTGTCTCCACCATAGATGACCTAAGTGGTCCCTGGAGGTGTTCCACAATCTCTTCTCTTCCAGGAAACGGGACTGCCTGTCTACTTCATTGGTCCCAGCAGGCAGCATTTGGAAGGAATCCCCCCCAGAATCAGCCTAGCATTCTCGTCCCTCCCCATTGTGCCTTCCTGGGAGATGCCCTCCCCCCACAATTGCCCATGCTCCTATGAGCTCTTGGCTTCTCTCTTTCTCTCTGTGTTATTATTACTGACTCCTAACACTCACTGAATTCCCTGGTTTCGATCTTCATCTGTCTCCCCGAGTTTGGGGAACATCATCAGGATGTGTGAAGTGACATTATGGGTGGCTGTACTTTGATGTCTGGGGGAGGAACCTTCCCCTGTTCCTCTACCTTCCCTTTCATTCACTAATCCTACATACCTAGTCAGTACATTCTAAATTCTGAAGTTCCAAAGAACTCCAAAGTTCTAAATAAACTGCCTTGACTGCAACCAACCATTCTTCCAGGTCTCTCCTTCCTCTCACGGGGCTTTCTAGTTCTACTATTTTTCTTGCTGTCTTTGTCTCCCTCCTCACTCCTGGCCTAAATGCTATTTCTGTTTCAGTGAAGACCCACTTGTGAAGACTACAAAGCCCAATATCTTCACCCCTTGTCTTCATTGCCACACTTCCTCTGCCAGCATATGACTTTGGTCATGCCAATCATTTGCTGTCCTGGCTGCTACACCCAGGAGGCCAGAGCAGTATTGGAGAGAATTGTACAACCATGTAATTATTGCAAAGTAAAGAAATGATTTCTAGCCCTTGCCAGGTCTTTGGTGGCATCTAGCTGTTTACCAGTGCTCAGTCAATTCAGTATCCTCTCCATAATGCTTATAGACATCTTCACCTTCTGAGTCAACCATCTTACCCCAGTGGTATTTCTGTTTTCTCAAAACAAACAACAAAGGCCACCTTTCTCCGACTGCGGCTTGTGGGCATGAGTCCCCCTGTCCATCGTCCTACCCATTTTATATCTTCTGCTGATTCTTCACCTGCCATTTATCCCCCAAACTACCATTTTCTGTATTTTGCTTGCTCTGTCTTGAACCAGCTCTTACTCAGGGAACCAATCACCCCTAGTTGTCAAGTTTGTGTCTTCTTCTTTCCGACTCTTTGTGGTGACTGATACTATCACCTATTCTTTCTCAAAACTTTCTTTCCATGACTTCCACACCTGGCTCCTCCTGATTGCTCTCATTATTCTTTTCTAGTTCCTCCTCTTCTCATTCTTTAAAAGTTAAGCCCAGAGTTTCATCACTGGTCCTCTTGTCTTTTAACCCACAGCTCTTTCTAAGGTTTCATCCTGTGCCTTTATTCCTACCCCTGATCTGTTGTTTTTGTTCTTAGGTGCCCTCAAGTTGGATCTGACTCACAGCAACCCTTTGTACAACATATCGAAATACTCCCCGACACTGTGCCATGCCTGACTCTATTGTCAGTGCCTCTCTGCAATTCACAGGGTTTTCAGTGGCAGATTGTTTTGGGAGTGGATTGCCAGGTTCTCCCTAGCCTGCAGCACCCAGTATTCCCAGGTGGTCTCCCATGCAAGGACTATCCAGGCTGATCCTGCTTAGCTTCCAAGATCAGGCGGGATCAGATGCTAGGGTGCTACAGCTGCAGACTACCCATGGCCTGTTGTGATATCCCGACTCTTTCCCAAGTTTTACACTGGTATTACCAACTTCCCACCGAACATCTTTACCTGGATGTTTTGCAGACAACTCAAATTTAACATTCCAAAAGATCTTATCTTACATGATCTTATCTGCAAAACATGGTACATTTCTTGGATGCCTTCCTTCAGTTGAGGGCACCACCCTCTGTGCAGGTGTACACAGGTGTGTCCTCGAGTCAGTTGGGGTCCTTCTCTTCCCACAACATCAGTTAAGCAGATATTGCTGATTTCACCTCTTAAATATTGGGTGGATCTGTTCCACCCTTGCCACCACCTCTTACCAGAAATCATGTGGCAGGGAGCCTCAGTTCAGGCTTCCCTCTCTTCTTATCACAAATCGTACGGCACTACTCTGCACGATTGCCTGCCTTTATCTTTCTCCAGTTCCTGATTCAATCCCTACAACCACTGGCAGAGTTACCATTCCATAACCCAAATTATATGGTACCATTCCTTTACTTGGTAACCTTCAGTGTTTTTCCACTGCCTTTACATTATACACTCTCAGCTCCTTTTAACTTGCTCAAAAA
Organism: Pedetes capensis; assembly: GCA_007922755.1. Classification (NCBI taxonomy): domain Eukaryota; kingdom Metazoa; phylum Chordata; class Mammalia; order Rodentia; family Pedetidae; genus Pedetes; species Pedetes capensis. The sequence continues at coordinate 56,630 of VMDO01004878.1, forward strand.
TATTTATTGAACATCTCTACAATTTGGCAGATACTATTATCAGTCCTGGAGGTGCTACAGTAGGCAAGAAAGATCTTTCATGTTAAGTGGAGTTTATAATCTCTTTGGGGGAAAGAGACAAAAAATAAGTTTGCTTGTAAACAAGTGGTGGACACTTTGAAGAATATACCATGATGTGCTCAGTGCTGAGCAAGGCAGTCAGGGAGGACTGCAATGAGGAGGTGGCCCCTGCTCCAGGACCAGCAATGCTAAGACTTTGAAGAAGAATGATGAAGGAGCAAGGGAGTACTATAGGATGGATGAGAAAAGTAGAAAGGCCCAGATCATCCAGAGCATCACAGGCCAGAGTAAGGAGTGTGGATCCGATCCCATACTCACTGGGAAATTTTAAGTAGGAAGTTACAGGGCATGGCTTCTTTTTAAAAATCAACTTTACTATGGTATAATTTACATACAATAAAATGCACCCATTGAAGGTATACATTTTAATGAGTTTTGATAAATTCATACACCCAGGTAACTGCCACAATAGACAAGGTATAGAATATTTCCATCACCACCAAAAGTTGCCTTGCACCGCTTCTGAGTTTTAGCATTCATAGTGATCCGGTCCAGTTATTTTTGTATATCCCTAAAAGGGTTAAGCCTCATTTTCTTCCCATATACCCAGTTGTTTCCGCATCATTTGGAGAAAGGGCTGCCCTTTCTCCAATGGACTATCTTGGCTTCTTGTAAAAAACAATTCATCATATACTAGTGGGTCTATTTCTAAACTCTTTATTCCATTCCACTGGTTGGCATAAAGTCTATCTTTAAGCCAATGCTGTAATGACCGGACTGTTAGCTTCATTTATCTTTGTATCTGCAGGACATATAGGATGCTCAATGAATTTTTTCTGGTGAATGAATGGAGATCTCTCCAAGGGAAGAAATTATTATTCCAATTCCATAGACAAACTGAAGAGGTGGCTGGTGGTGATAAATTAGCTCCAGACCACATGTTTCTTCAGTAGGAAAGAAGAGAGTTTTCTCAGTGCTGTAGATTTCCACACTCCCCTCTGCTGTGCTTTCCCAGTGCTGTAGATTTCCATGCTCTCCTCTGGACTTGAATGTCTTCCTGCCCTCGTGTGGCTAACATGCTTCTCCACCAGCACAAAGTCACGGCAGAGGGAGATTGCACAAGCTGCAAGGCACGATAGACTCTGCTGTGACTTTGGAAATGTCTTTCTTTACTTGGCTGAACTTGTGGTTTCCTTTTATCAGGGTGGTTGTAAGCTGATATATTCAGTATAGAAGAATTGTTAGAAGCATGGCCTCAGGTTTACACAGACCAGGCAGGATCCTGGTTTTAACCACATTTAGTGGCTGTGTGGTTTTGGTCAAGTACTTACCAAGCACAGGACAGTTATAAGGTTTCATGATAAAATGCCCTTTAAGCACTTGCATTCTGCCTAGCTTGATAAACAAGACTCATTAGCACTATATACAAAGCATTTCTTTATTGGAACTGGGCTTCTTGAGTCTACTTTTAAGTTACAGCATTTAAATGACATCGCTGTTGTTAGGTGCCATCCAGTCAGTGTCTGACTCATAGCTATCCTGTGTACAACAGGAGAAACAGTATTATCAGTGCTTCTCTGCTATTCATAGGGTTTTCAGTGGCTGATTGATATTTGGGAGTGGGTTGCCGGTCCTTCTTCCAAACCTATAGTATCTGATGTTCCCAGGTGGTCTCGATCCAAGTACTAACCAGGCCCCACCCTGCTTAGCTTCCAAGGTCTGATGGGATCAGATGCCACAGTGGTACAGCTGTGGGTGTAAAAGGCATACTTTTGTATTAATACCTTATTGACTAGCATCCCACTACCAGAAGCCATTTCAGGTAGTTTGCAGCAATGGGTCCTTTGCAGGAACCCATGTCTAAGAATTCCCACGCTGCCCCTCTGGGCACACACTGCAGTGAGCATCCTGAGGGCAGGAGCTGGGGTTGCTCGCCTCTGACTCCTGGATGCCTGCGTCAGGGTAGACGCCTGACTAAGCACCTCAGGAGAGAATCAGAGACATAATGAAGTAAGGGAGAAGTACTAATAAACACATGCAGTAATCTATACCTTTTTTTCTTTTTCTCTCAGTTAGGAAGCATGCAACAAAAGGAAGATCAAACTGAATTTTAAAAGGCATTAAGACAGCCATTTTCAAACAAAGGCTAACCTTGGTGGTGGTATATCTTCAAACATATGCTAGTAAGAATAAAGAGAAGGGGATACTACAGTGCTATGATATATTAATAATGTCACTAGGCACTTTGGGCCAGACACATGGAGATTGTTCTGAAACTGAGTCTAGCTCCTTAGAGTTTTTAAGATGTACGAAAACAGAGGCTGGCTTTTAGTTAGCAAACTGTTTCCCCCTCCCCATTCTTACTCCCTTCTTGCCCCATTATGAAGTTACTAAGGGCCTGAAAACATAATGGGTGATTTATCAGTTGTATCACAGAGGTTTTACTTTAAAACTCTGAAAATTCCCTTTTGAAAATAAAGCTTAACACTAATGAAATTAGCAGTTTGGGTGAGAATTCAGTATATCATATACCATGGCCTTTCAGCTCCAACTTTTTTTGTTTGTTTGTTTGTTTTAAAGCATTTGTTGTATGCTGGGCCCACTGCCAGGGACTTAGCAGATGGGGAAGGCTACAGTCTCAGTAAATTGTAGGCCAGGTCCATTCACATCTAGCTGGGGAAAGTGGAGAGAGAGGGAAGGAGAGACAGAATTTCAGCCTGTTCCCCAGGTGCTATCGGTTTGGTGGTGGGTAGTTAGAGGGGGTGTTGGTCAGCCTGGGAGATACCTACAGACAGTATTTGTCCATCCCCTGTCTTCTACTTTTCCCTCCTACAAGTCCCAGGGCTCACAGAGGGTTCAGCCTTTCCAACCTCTCCATGGCACCTGCAGTGTATACCAAACTTCTGACACTCCTCCAGGTGTATGATCTGCACTTTTATTTTTCTTTTTTTAAACAACCATTTATTAGGTACTTAGTATTACAAAATACAGTTCTCTGCAGAGATATGGATGGTAGGCAGAAATATAAGATATAATAATGATGGAAGTCACCATTTGTTGAGCAAAGACAAGGATAAGGTTAAGCTGTTTCGAATGTTAGATAATTTAATCATTATAGCAATAGCAACCCTGTAAGGTTAAGTATCATTATTATTTTCTTATTTCCTTATTCCAGTAACCAGTCTTCTTGGCTTGGTTTTCAAAATATATGTCATTTTAGTTCACTTCTTCCCATCTTTGCTGCTGTTGCTATGGCTTGAGCCCAAAGATTTCTTGTATGATGTGCTCATCTCCCCATTTGAATTCTTATCTCCTTTTGATCTACTCTCCACACATCAGCAGGGTAACCTTTTTTTTTCATTTATAAATGTTAGTGGGGTACAGAATAGTAAGACTTATGCTGTATCCATCATGCAACTAGTACATCACTCTTGCTTACACATTCATGAACTTAGATTTTATAGCACCATATTTCCCATGTATTCTTATAGTTGCATTATACATTTTGAGCTTTTTTCCCCTTTATTAGTAAATGATGATGGATTACAGAGTAATATGGCATTGACTTTTTCCATTAAGCATCCTTTACATCACTTCTAGCAACACTTTCATCAACCCACAAAGTTTATGGAGCCTTATGGCTAGTATGTAGTTAAACTCTGATGCTTATTTGGGTTATCTTCCACTATTTTTCCAACATACTCATGCAGTTGTGCTGTTTACATTGAGTTTGACCTCTTCCCCTTCATCCCTCCACATTGACCTTCCTCCCCATCCCATCATCTCCAATCCTGACTTCCCTCTGCTAGATCCTTCCCTCCTTCTTTCTATTCTATCCCTTCTTTCTATCCCTCCTTATATTGTCCCTTCTATGCTAAGTTTAATTGTGCATTTTTTTATATGTCAATTTATGTGTAGGATTTTTTCCTTCCTTTAAGTAAGATTTAGCTCCTACATATGAGTGAGAACATATGGTATTTCTCTTTTTGGGCTTGTGTTTGTTCACTTAAGATGATGTTCTCCAATTCCATCCATTTTGATGCAAATGACATTATTTCATTTTTTTTTATTGCTGACTAGTGTTCCATTGCATATATGTACCATAATTTTTTTATCCATTCTTCTGCTGATGGGCACCTTGGTTGATTGCATATCCTTGCTACTGTGAAAAGTGCTGCATTGAATATGGAGATACAGGTGTCTCTGTGGTATGATGACTCATCTCCCTTTGGGTATATATATTCCCAGTAGTGGTATAGCTGGGTCATATGCCAGTTCTATTTTTAGTTTTCTGAGGTATCTCCATATTCATTTCCAGAGTGGTTGAACCAATTTACAGTCCCACCAACCATGTAAGAGGGTTCCTTTTTCTCCACATCCCCGTCAGTATTTGTTGTTATTTGTTTTGTTGATCTTGGCCATTCTTACTGGAGTTAGGTGGATCTTGCACTTTTCTCTTTTGTGTTGAGGAAATGTCTTGTCAATTACAAGGAGAGCTCCTGGGTGGCAGAAACTCTCACATGCAGACCTGTAGGACTTCCTTACTACAAGGTACCCATAATGTTTTCACATTTACCATATGAAGCCACACTTATGTGGAACCCAGTGGCAACAGTTAGAGTAAATACAATGCGCTGCCTAGAGGACATACGATATCATGTGACTTTGGATGTTGAGGAAATAGTCTGCAAAAGTACTTTTTTTTTTTTTTGAAGTACTGGGGGTTGAACTCAGAGCCTCACACAACCTTTGCAAGCGCTCTCCCACTGAGCAGCTCCCCCAGCCTATTTTTACTTTTCATTTGAGACAGGGTCTGGCTAAGTTATGCAGGCTGCCTCTGGCCTCAAACTTGGGATCCTCCTGCCTCCACCTCCCCAGTCACTGGGATTACAGGTGTGTGCCACCATGCGTGGTTTACAAAGGTACTTTTTGACTGTGTCAGACTAGATCTTATAGCAGACAGCATCAAGAAAAGTCTACTTAATAATACTCTTCAGTCTGTGAAAGACAATTCAGCCACTAAACAGTAAACCTTGAGTACCGTAACTGGAAACTTAAAATGCAATCCTTCAAAATACAAGAACAAAGACCACAGATTTCAAAACCAGGGTTTAACGAAAGCTACAATGGACAGATTGTTAAGCCTCATGTGTTTGCTCATGGCCTTTGGGGAAACTTTCATAGATTATTTTCTATAAACAGGGAAAAAAGAAAATATTTGGCAAACATCAAATAGTCTTTCCTTTAATTTGACTCTTTTCCTATCTCCCAACACCTGTATTTTATCTAAAAATGTTTAATGAAATGCTGAGTCTTATTTCTGGCATCTCTATCTATAATCAACAACACTATTGGCCATGTATTTCTGAAGTTGGAAGAAAAAGAGCCTCTTGTTTAATAGTGTTTTGAACTAAATGAATATACATTATTGTTTTTTTCTTGGCAGTATCATTGCTGGCATGTCCCCAACCACTATGATGAGTAATTTGTACGGTTATACAACTAGATTTTGTCACATCTACTGAGAGTCACCACTTTTTTCATTTGTGTCACCACTATTTTCATTTGTGCATGAGTGAACTGATCTGTCTTAAATCACAGTTTTTCCAACTTAAAAAGGAACCATAGACCCAGAGATGCCATCTTTGCAATTTTTGATAGCACATAATAAGAAACCATTCTTGGGTCATCACATTTTTTTCCCCACATGATAAATTGTTCTGATTAAAAGAAAGAATGGCAGACAATAAAGCTCTCAGAAATATAATGTTTAAGTTGCCCAGGGTCATCAAGTCATGTTTTCAAAATCACTTGAATATGGAGGTGATAGCCTGTGGGTATCCTACTAAATATAAATGTGGGTTAAACTTGACCACCAGCAGGGATATACTCAAAGGATCTGTTACTGTAGTCTTTAATTTATTTATTTAATTTGCAGTACTAGGGATCAAACCCAGGGCCTTACACATGCTCGTCAGGTACTCCACCACTGAGCTATGCAGCCCCAGTCATTACTATAGTCTTTTAAACAGAAAACAAAAATCACAAAACCTTACAAAGGCAGAGGAGAAAAAATATTCTATTAATGGTTTTCTTCTGTTGTTATAATTATTAGACAAGATAAAATAGTTCTATTGTATATATCTATTCATAAAACTAGAATGTTAGACCTGGAAAAACCTGGATGTCTTTTCATGAAGTTTTTTTTTTTTTTTTTTTTTTTTTTTTAATACAGGCTGAGAAAGGGAAGCCCAGAGAAGGTAAGCAGTTGCCCAGGGTCATGCAATTAAGTTGGTGGCTTATAACCAGAATAAAAACCCTGTTACTACTCATGCATAGATGAGGCCTGAGATTATGCTAAAATCTCTTGTTACTAGAAAGGCAATTAAGCTGAGCCAGCAGTTGGGACATGCAATGAAGGCTACTGTAATCATAGGTATATTTTTTACGAGAGGTTATTTGTGTTTTAGCACAGCTTTTCATTGTTGTGAGGTGCGATGAATCAGGTCTGACTTAAAGCAACGCTACGTAGGGCAGAATGAAACACCACCCGATACTGTGCCATGCCTGGCACTACTGTCAGTGCACTCGGCTATCTTTAACTTCCCCAAATTCTCCTTTTAAACAAATGGGCTAAAATAGTTTGGGGTCCAATTAAGGTAAATCCTTAATAGATCAGAGGGACATTTCCTCAGATATCTGATAATGGGGAATAAATGAAAACTGGGAAGTGGACACAAGTAGGATAGATGCCCTGGTAGACAGTGCCTTCCCGCTATCAGCCAGCCCCCCAAACACACCATGATACGGATTAAAAACAAAGGGGAGGATTAGGATGTTGCTTTAGCATTTTTATTTAATCTCTGAAACCATTCTTACAAGATTCCATATTCAACCTAAAAGCTGGTTCAGACCCAGGCATGGTAGCAGGCCCCAGTAATCTCAGCACTCAGGAGGCTGGAGTAGCACAAGTTCAAGGCCAGCCTGAGCTACATAATGAGAACCTGTCTTTTTTTATTTTGTCATATATATATATATATATATATATATATATATATATATATATATATATATATA
>VMDO01004878.1:63866-78635 GCA_007922755.1 Pedetes capensis
TTATCAGTGCTTCTCTGCCGTTCATAGGGTTTTCAATGGCAGATTGATTTTTGGGAGGGGGTTGCCAGGTCCTTCTCCCAAGCCTACAGCTTCTGGTGTTCCCAGGCGGTCTCCCATCCAGGTACTAACCAGGCCTGACCCTGCTTAGCTTCCGAGATCTGACGGGATCGGATGCCACAGGGCTACAGCTGCAGGCAATATATATATATATATATATATATATATATATATATATATATATATATATATATATATATTGCAATACTGGGGGTTGAACCCAGGGCCTTGCCCTTGCATGCTTTGCAAGTGTTGGACCACTGAGCTGCACACCCAGCCCATTTTTCTACTTTTTGAGACAAGGTCTCGCTAAACCACACAGACTGCCTCTGGTCTCAAACATGCTATCCTCTTGCCTCCACCTCCAGAGTCACTGGGATTATAGGCATGCGCCACCACGCCTGGCTCAAGATCCTGTCTTAAGATAAATAAATAAATAAATAAATAAATAAATAAATAAATAAATGAAGTAAGGAAGAAAGGAAAAAATCCTGAAATTAAAAAAAAATTAAAAATAAAGCTAATCCAAAATTAGCTCTTTTTCTGCCTCTCTGTATCCTTGGGATATTTTTTTCCAGGATTTTCCCCTTAAAAAAAAAGTGACCTTTTACAACATCTTCCCTACTTATTTAGAGTATGTATGTAGAAATATTCAAAATTTCATTCTAGTCCCAATAATATTTCATGCCACCGGCTAACCAGTAGCACTATTTCTGCCAACTTTCAATTCTTGCTTTTAATTTGCTTTCAAGCCCACTTCCCAAGAAGGTTTTTTTGTTATGTTTTGGTCTTTGTTTTGCAGTAGTGGGGGTTGAACACAGTGCCTTGCACATGGTAGGCACGTGCTCTACCACTGAGGTACACCCCAGCACTGGCACCCGCCTTTTTAAAAAATATTTTGAGACACAGTGTTGCTAAATTGCACAGGCTGCCTCTGGCCTCAAACTCTTGATCCTCCTGTCTCAGCCTCCTGAATCTTTGGGATCTCAGGCATGTTCCATAGTACTCAGCATTCAAGAAGTTCTTGATGTATTTAGTGTATAAACACCTATATTCTGAGGAGAACCAGCAGGGGTTGATGGGTATCTATCTGGAGGCCTGGATATACTGTGAGTCAGGACTCTTCTCAGGGTCTGGAAACATGGTCAGAGGATCTCATAAAACAGGGAGGTGTTTTACTGAGGTGCTGACTCCTAGCTGCCTGTCCATAGCCCAAGGTAACCAGGCCTCTGCCTTGTTGTTAGGTGCTGTTGAGTTGGGTCTGACTCAGCAACCCTCATACAGTTTTCAATGCCTCATTGTTTTTGGATTGCTTTGAGAGTGGATTGCCACGTCCTTCTCCCAGGTCCTCAGAGAGTGCAGAGCAGTGCTCTACCAACTGAGCTAAACCCCAGCCCATAATTGATGTTGTTAGATACTGTCAAGTCGGGTCCTGGACATAGCAAGCCTGATAGCATTTTCAATGGCTGATTGCTTCAGGAGTGGGTTGACACATTCTTCTCCCATTTTTGTGGTGCTGGGGATTGAATCCAGGTCCTCAGAGAGGGCAGCTTGGTGCTATACTAATTGGGTTAAGCCCCTAGATGGAGGCAAAGCCTATGTCCTTTGTGCAGCCTGCAGACAGCACACTGTCTATAGTCACTAAGAAAAATTTCTTTTTCTTTTTTTGGTGGCAGTGAGGAGTTTGACCCAGGGCCTCACACATGCTTTGCAAGCACTCCACCACTAAGCTGCACCCCCAGACCATTTTTTATTCTTTTATCTTGAGGCAGGATCTTGCTAAATTAAGCAGGTTGCCTCTGGCCTCAAACTTTCGATACTCCTACTCCTACCTCCCAAGAGTCTCTTGAGATTACAGGCATGTGTCACCATGTCTTCAGATAGCACCATTCTTAACAGGCTTTTCTTAAAATGATGCAGGGTCTGAAGCAATTGTGAAATTACTTTTTCTTGCTGATTCTGGATACTTTGTAAACTCAAAAGACCTTGATAATGAATAAGTCTTTGTGCACAGACAGCTTCCCAACTGGCCAAACGTGAAGAACTCAGTGGTCTGGAACTGGGAGGGAAGTTTCCCATTCCATCTTACAAAGGGTAGTTGATTATTTCACAGTGGGATGGCCTATAATGAAGCTATCAAAATCATTATGAGCCTGAAGAACAGTATTAGTAGCTGCCCATCAAGACAGAGAGTAACTTCTAACTGGAACGTATCCTGTGTTCCAAGCCACAGCCAGTATTATAAAAACATCCTGTAGGTCTCCCTGCAGACAGGGAGCAGAGATGATAGTACAGCAAGGGGGTGGGATCAGGCTTCTGGGATAAGAAATGGGATGGACTCCAAGGTTAAAGTCAAGAACAGAAATTCTGCAGTGAGGTGGGACGAGCAGATCAGTTAGAATTTTAGGATTAAGACCTGCAGACTGCAGTGAGGATACTGCTCCCTTCCTTACTTCTGTAATTCACTAGCAGATGTCCCTGGAAGTCAGCTGACCTCTCTGAGTGCAGACCCATGTCTTGTTGTTAGGTGCCATGGAGTCGGTATCCAACTCATAGCAACCCTACGCACAATAGATGAGACAGTATTGTTCCTGCTTCTCTGCTATTCATAGGGTTTTCAATGGCAGATTGTTTTTTTGGGGGTTGCCAGGTCCTTCTCCCAAGCTTACAACACCTGGTGTTCCCAGGCAGTCTCCCATCCAAGTACTAACCAGACCTGACCCTGCTTAGCTTCTGAGATCTGACAGGATCAGATTCCACAGTGGTATGGCTGCAGGTGACCCATGCCTTAGGTCCTTCCCAAACCTACCCTTCTCTGAGTGTGACAACTGGGGCTAATGACTGGGGCTGGCAAAGAGAAGAAATGATGAGGGGTAGAGAGAGGAGGGAAAGAACAAGGGAGCTGCTTGCGCAGATAAAAAGGTCATCGCAGTAACTCCAACCAGGGCGAAGTGCTGTGATCACCGAGCCATTTGTGACTTGGAATATGGTCCGCAGAAACCGCCTGAGTACCCTAAAGCACGGGATAACTTGCTCTCCATAGGGCATGCAACTCATTGTGTGCAGGGAGAAAACAGACCCAAGTGCGCAAAGCATCAAGACCTTCCAGGGGTTCCTGCAGATGCCCTCTTCCCACTGAGGATGTGAATCCACCTTGACTCTCATAGGACTCCCTCACATTCTGTATGTACCAGCAGCGACCAGCCCAGAGGCTGGGAGGCAGGGAAGGTCCTGGGCACAGTATAGGCATCTGCCGCCAACCCTGCTCCTGGGGCAGTTCAGAATACAGATCAGGCTTACTGTTTTATATTTTACTTTGCTACCTGAACTAAGAGCAGGTGGTTATTGCCAGTGTGAGGAGCCATACCACAGACCCAGCCTTTCCTCAGCTGACCAGGAATCACGGTTGTGTTAATGTTGGCTGGACCACTAGGGGTCTGACCAATGTACACCACCCCAGGCATTTTGGGCCTGGAAGCCTTCATTTCATTGAGTAATTCACTACAGAGAGGCCCTGTGTCCCCTCTTGCAATTTGGACATGCAGTTTAAATTGTTTTTAATTGACACACAATAATTGCACATAGTGTGATATTTTGATAAAATGTACATAATGTATAATGATCTAATCAGGTAATTAACACTTCCATCACCTCAAGCGTTTGTCATTTCTTTGTGGTGAGAACATTCAAAATCCTCTCTTCTAGCTGTGTTGAAATATATAGGAAATTGTTAGCTACAGTCATCCTGCTGTGCTGTAGAACACTAGACCTTATTCTTCCTATCTAACTGTATTTTAGCACCTGTTATCCAACCTTCCCTATCCCCTCCCCACTCTCCTCTTCCCAGTCTTGGGGAGTCATTATTCCACTCTATATTTGTATGAGACTAACTTTTTTAGAGTAAGTGTGAGAATGTGTGATATTTGTCTTTTTGTGCCTTATTTCATTTAACATGATGTCTTCCAGGCTCATATATCTTGCTGCAAATACCAAGATTTCATCCTTTTTCCTGGTGGATAATATTCTGTTGTGTATATCTTCTTTATCCATTCAAGGGGATATCTTTTTTTATCATTAACAAAATTCTACCATAACAAAATGTGATTGGCACTAGACATTCATTACTTCTATTTTTTTTCTAATGATTAGTAACAATCTGTGTATGGGGAATGCCTCAAAGATAATGAAAATAAAACACCAAAACCCTTAAATTACAGTAATGTACATTTTCCAGCAGTTCCTCATTCAGGGTAAAAGCCAGAGAAGGCCTGCCTATGGTCTGAGAGAAGGCCGCTGGCTGACTCTCAGTTTGCAATGCTGCCTCTCCCTCACTCCATCAGCTGTACTAGGCTCTGCTAATCCCAGAATGTTCCAGGCATACCAGAACCTTTGCACTTATTATTCCCTCTGCCTGATCCAGTTCTGAGTTCCTTGGAAGGCTCACTCCAACCAACACTTCCTTTCTAACCTTCAGGCCTCTGCTCAAATGCCACCTTATCAGCAAGGCCTTCCATGGTCATCTTAAGTAAAACAGTGTCCACCCCCATCACTCTCTATCCATCTTACCTTGCCTTTGTCTTCACAGCATTAACTACTAGATAATTATGTGCTGTGTTTGCCCCATGAAGATGTGAGATCCTGGAGGGCTGGGCTGCTGTTATTGATGTTTGCTACTGTTCACTAGTGTCTAGAATCATGCTTCGCCCACAGAAAGTGCTTGGCTATCTGCTGAGTGAATTTATTCTACTCTGTTGTTGTTGTTGTTAGGTGCCATCGAGTCGGTATCCGACTCACAGCGACCCTCATGGGGTTTTCAATGGCTGACTGTTTCAGGATTGCCTTGGGAGTGGATTGCCAGGCCCTTCTCCCATTTTTGCGGTGCTGGGAATTGAACTCAGGACCTCAGAGACTGCAGCGCAGCACTCTAACCACTGACCTAAATCCCAGCCCTTATTCTACTCTACGAGCCTTAAATTAGAACTGTTACTAACTTACTTACCCTGCATTTCTTGCAAATTCTACCCATTTCTTAGACATTTTAAGTAAATAGGTCTATTTTGCATCAAAAAACTAACTTTAGAGTATGAGCCAAAGTTTCTTAAAAGTCAGTTTCAAAAAGTGCACCCCTGCCTCTATAGTACACTGAGGAGGGTGATGGACTCAGAGGGTGTCCGGGAGAGCAGAGGCCCACGGTAACATGGAAGAGGAGGTGTGGGCGGCAGGGCTGCAGAAAGATGGTGAACATTGAGGGGAGCTCCCTGTCCTTCCCTTCCCTTTGCTTCCCTTCCCTTCCCTTCCCTTTTCTTTTCTTTCTTTTCTGTAGTACTAGGGGGTTGAATGTAGGGCCTTGTACACACTAGGCAAGTGCTCAACCACTGAGCTGTGCCCCCAGCCCCTTTTATATTTTGAGACAGGGCCTTGCTAAATTGCACAGCCTGCCTCTGGTCTCAAACTCATGATCCTCTTGGCTCAACCTCCTGAGTTGTTGGGATTACAGGTGTGCACCATGTCCCCATTTCTTTCAATCTTTCTTTCTTTCTTTCTTTCTTTCTTTCTTTCTTTCTGTCCTTTCTTCCTTCCTTCTCTCCTTTCTTTTCCTTTCCTTTTCTGTTTTCTTTTCTTTCTTTAGACAAGGTCTCATTAGCCCAGTTATCTCAGGTTGGCCTTGAACTCATGATCCTCCTATCTCAGCCTCCCAAGTGCTGGGGATTACAGGTGTGTGCCACCACGACAAGCTACTCGAGGTACTTTCTATGCTTGAAATATAAGCTCTGAATTTGTATTTCAAAATGTCCAAGCATTCCTCACTTGGTGAGTTTCTGGGTGTTTGATTAAAGCCATTCAAATTCCCAGCATGGAAATGGATCAACTAAGGTTTCTTCTTTCATTGTAGGATTTCATGTATTTGAAAAAATGTGCTCAATAACTAGAGAGGGTAGTTAAATAGCTTTTCCTCCCTCGCCATTTACCAGCACATTATCACAGAGTGGAATTGCATAACCAACATTCCACATGTGAAATGGTTTTAACGGGTTTCACTAAGAACTGGATCTCAGTGAAAAAGAGATCAGACGAGATTCTGTAATTCAAACTCCATGTGACTTAATTCTTATTAAAAGCACGACAATAATGTCCCTTAGCATTTGTGGTTTACCAAACATTCTCACACTCAGGCTTTATCCCCTCAGCACCTCACTGTCCTCTGAGACAGACATGCGACAATGCAATTCTACCCATACGACTGTAAGAAGCAGCTCCAGGCCACCAGCCCACATGTGGGAGCCCCTGGCAGCACCCGTATCTTCTGATGTCAGACCAGAGCTCCTGTAACCCGTACACAGGATCAGTGAGTGCACATCACAGCTTGGGCATATTGAAAAGTGCCAAACACTTTGAAATTAGCATAAATACTCAAGCAATTATTTTAAATTTTCATACATAAGGAAACATTTTTTTGCAATTTGATTGGACCTGAATAATCTCTTAGCTGACTTTGGTGATATCTTCAGATCAGTTTTCTGCCAAAGTTACACGTTTTTCAATGTGACAACATGGTAAATTGTTATAATTATGCAAAAACACCAGACCGTGGTAGGAAATAGGGATCCACTAGTATCCATGTATGCCTGCAGCTGTAGCCCTGTGGCATCCGATCCTGTCAGATCTCGGAAGCTAAGCAGAGTCGGGCCTGGTTAGTACCTGGATGGGAGACCGCCTGGGAACACCAGAAGCTGTAGGCATGGGAAATGGACCTGGCAACCCCCTCCCCAAAATCAATCTGCCATTGAAAACCCTATGAACAGCAGAGAAGCACTGACAATAGTGTTTCCCGTGTTGTACAGAGGGTTGCTATGAGTCGAATACCGACATGACAGCACCTAACAACAAGTATCCATGTAGAATTAATGAAGGAAGAAACTTTGCTTTTCTCTCGCTTTATTGGGAGAAGGCCTTGGTGAGGCCGAAGCACACTTTGCAGGTGGTCTCAATAATTTCTCAGCTGGGCAGTCAGCTCTACCAAGTTGATAAAAATAATTAGGAGCCAGCCATGCCAATTACACTGAAATAAAAGTAGTTATGAGGCCACTAATGTCAGTTTAGTATCAGTTGCTGTGGGGATTAGAAAGTTGGAATTAGTTCTTTACCTTAAAGGTGCTTATCGCCTTGGGGACATGTGCACACAAGACAGAAAATACACATTAAAGTAGGGAAATGCCTTAGAAATTCAGAAGAGGGCAAGCAGGAAGGGTCATAGAAGATTCTCTGGGTTTGACCAAACACTGAAGGATATATAAAGGATAGGGGGCAGTTTTCCCAGCAGGAGTAATGGCTTAGTTGAGATATATAAGGATAGAAATAAACAGGGCATGCCAATTAATAAAAATCTATGTCACAGTATACTTTCACGAGGTTCATACACTGCATGTGCTGTGTGTGCCCATCTTGAGAACTAGGGACTGTCAGAAGATCCATTTGTTGTTGTTAAGTGCTGTCGAGTCGGTATCCGACTCATAGCGACCCTGTGTACAACAGGTGAAACACTATTAGCAGTGCTTCTCTGCTGTGCATAGGGTTTTCAATGGCAGATTGATTTTTGTTGGGAGGGGGTTGCTGGGTCCTTCTCCCAAACTGTCAGAAGATCCATTAGGAAGCAAAATCTAACACCCCAGTGAAAGAAGACAGGAGGTCATAACCTGGAGGTAGAGGTGAAATGCTCTACAAAGGTGAGAAGGAGTCAGAAGTCTCTGGTAGGTACTGGGTACAGACATACAGGGTGGAAAGCTCAGCCCCCTTTAAGGCGAAGACTGGTATTCCTAAAATGTTTTCTGGAAATGAATTTCAAGATCCTTGGAAGATGGAAGAAAAAAAAAAAAGGTTACATTTGGGAAGTCTAATAAGAGCTGGACTGAGACACTGAGTAATCTGTTGTTGTTAGGTGCTGTCAAGTTATCTCCAACTCCTAGTGATCCACATAGGATTTTCAGTGGCTGATTGCTTTGGGAGTGGATTGCCATGTCCTTCTCCAGATTTTGTGGTGCTGGGGATTGAACGCCAGTCTTCAGAGAGTGCAGTGCAGCACTCTACCAACTGAGCTAGACTGAGTAATCTAGGATTGTACAAATCTTGAAAAGAAGGACAAAGCAAAACAGAAAAACCTCCTTCCATCCAAATTGGGACTGTCAGCAGAAACAGCAGACAGATAGCCAGGGAGAGGTCAAGAACAGAAGGCCAGTCTCAGCCAGTGGAGGGCAATATAGCCCAGTGCCTAAGTGTAGAGAGAAAACAGGAATCTATAAAATGACATGAGTAATGGCAGCTGACAAGCAAGAAAGCTCAATGGTCACTAGAAGTTTAAGCTACCCACATCCATCCTAGGCTGTAAAAACCTAAAAGGAAGTCCTGGGTAAAGCCAAGAGCCAAAAACTAACATCCTTCACTCAAATACCTTCCCCTGCGGTTGTTGTTGTTAGGTGCCCTCGAGTCAGTATCTGACTCATAGAGACGCTCATAGGGTTTTCAATGGCTGACTGTTTTGGGATTGCCTTGGGAGTGGATTGCCAGGCCCTTCTCCCATTTTTGCGGTGCTGGGAATTGAACTTGGGTCCTCAGAGACTGCAGCGCAGAGCTCTACCAACTGAGTTAAATCCCAGCCCTTCCCCTGCTAGGACCAGGGAAAATGGGTTTTGCATCTTTCACCATATTTACCTTCTACTTTGCAGGGGAACCTGGCCCTTGGGGGGAGAAAGGCATTAGCTGGGCTTCTTGGTATGGTCTTTAGTACCACAAATAGAGTCCTTGCTGTTTCTAGTAGGTATAGTGAGGTATAGTATATGGGGAAAAGATGCATCATGTCATGTCTAGGCAAGATACTTGAGAATGATCTGACTTAGCACCAGCCAGCACCCTCCAGCTCTGTCTGAACTGGGTGAGCCCCATTAAAGAATAATTCTGGAGCATTTTATTCTAACACATTTATTTCTTCGAGGAGCAAACTCTTTCTTTATGCTCTTCCTCCCACCATCAGCAAACTCAAGTCCTTAATGGAAGGGATGGGCTAGGATTATATTTAAATGCCTGTTCAGGAAACATTCTTCTCTCCCACTGATTACAAAGAATTCATAGCAACTTTCCCCTAATAAGTTGTTCTCCCAATCTAGAATTAGAGAAGTCTGTCCTGCATCAAATTTCCTTCAGCCTCATCAGCAAGCCCAAAATGCTTCTGTCTAGAGGCTGGGGAACAATGAGGAAATTAATTCCTTTCTTTTACAGTGCTCTTGCAAAGTCTGTGCTCTGTATGGTAGGGTTCCCACTTCCTCCCTCAAACATGGCTCTGGGGAAAGGCTTGCCTGCCCCTCCCTGCCTTAATCCTTGCTGGCTTAAGTGCAGACAGTGGAAATTGGTCTCTCTGGAGCTGCTAAATCTTGCCCAGTGTAGGCAAGCCTCTGAGAGCTGCTCCAAGCCCACAATCCCTCAAGACAAGTGTACTTCCGCATTTCTGAAGAATCTGACACCATAATCCAATTAATTACATACGAGTCATTTAAAAGGCCTCCTTTCCTTCCCTGCCCAGATATACAAATCAGTCAACCAGTCTTTGTGATCCTCACTCCTGAATATCTGGCTACCCCCCTGGTTTTGCTCTGGTGATCATTATCTCTGACTGTTACCATCTAATAGTTCCTCCTTGATCTGCCTCCTGTCTTGCCTGCCTCCAATTCACATGCTATGTTGTTGCTCAAGTTGGCTGACTACACAAGGTCTGATTTAAAATCTATTCCACGTCTTCATTGTGTCAGCAGTGTTTAACTAATCTTGAGCAGGATACACATGGCCTTTCATGATCTGACTCCCAGCCACCCCTTTAATGTCATCTCTGGAGTTCTCCCTTCTCCCCTACCCCCACCCTACCACGTACACTTGCTGACTCCTCGTGGCTCCCATAGCACCTCTGTTCCTCCCCACGCTGCCTTCCTTCCCTTGCACATCAGGCAAAGCCCTAGGTAGCTTGAAGTCTTGGCTGAAAGCCTCCAGGACTCCCATGACAGTCCCAGACACTCCCTTCTCACCAACTTTACCCATACTTCATATTTTCACGGTAATTATCTCTTTGCATGTCTGGCCCTCCATTACATTACAAGATCTCAAGTTGTCAACATTTGTTGACTGAATCCATGAATTAATGAACAGACAGAATATGGACATGAAATAGGCTGAATAGGTTTGAAATATAGACTTAGAGCCATTGGTGCATGAGTGACCGACTTATGCGATCAAGGGTAAACCTAATTGTCCAAAGGACAGTGGCCTACAAGACAAAAAGACCAAGGTTATAACCCTGGGAACGCAGAGGACAAACATTCAGAAAAAGAGCCAGAAAAAGAGCATGGGGGCACCTGAGGGAGCAGTATTCCAAAGACGAAGGAAGAGAAGATTCAAAAATGAGGATATAGTCTGTGAGAGAATTGTGAAAATTGTTAAAATCAAAATGGATTCCCTCATTTCAGCCCTAGCAAAATAAACAGAGCTAGGATGTTTAAAATGAGGGTTTCTCACACATGATTACTTGATCATAACTATCACAAGATTTTGCTGGAACCACAAGCTTACACAGAGACCACCACAACCTAACATACAGCTCTTTGATAAGGATATCTCTGCAGCAACTGTCATTCTACCCTTAGGCTGATGCCAATCTTGTTAGTAATCACTGTTACCAAGGATTATTGTTTCAAAATATCTGTTGTGATCCTCTTCATTTTTACTTTCAAAAGCTTTCCCCTGACTCAACCTCTTTGAATATGCCACAGTTTCCTCTGCATGTATTTCCATTGCAATGTTTTGCTAGTCCCAAATGAATATCATTATTCTTTGTAGAATCTCTCTGCAATTGCTATTTTTTTGATTGACAGGTTTATACTGAGCTTGTGTACCACAGTGGAAAACAAGAATTATTGCATCATTATGTAAGGATGTTTGGATCGAAATCTTACAAAGTTATGCAAATGGAAGCTACGCAATATAAGGAAATATACTTTTATGTGTATTTGTTGTTGTTAGGTGCCCTTGAGTTGAGTCTGACTCATAGCGACCCTTGTGTAGTGTTTTCAATGGCTGATCGTTTCAGGATTGCTTCGGGAGTGGACTGCCATGTCCTTCTCCTGTTTATGCATATTAAGATAGATTTTAATCAAGTCTTACTGTTGTTGTTTCTAGTATCAGATATTGCTAGCCCAGGACTTCCTTCGCCACACTGAAAAATTTGTTTTTCTCTTACTAATTTCTTTTCTGACATATAATTCAGTTTCAATTCCCAGACACTCTTATAATACTAATGTAGACTTCCTCAGTTTAGATTTTCCAGGCACATAGACATGTCAACTTGACCAGACTGTAAGTTTTTACAGGGTAGATATTGATGCCTTGTCCATAAAATGGATGGAATATGTTGGGAAAGAATGAATGGATTTCTCATGTTTAAACCCAGAAGTTAGGTGATGCAGTGCTCCACAGCTAACACCCATCCCCCACCAAACATGAGCCAGAGACAAACATTGCTAATAGACTGTGGCAGTCTCCCAGCTGAGCCAGTGTAAGCCCACAACATTGTGAGCAGCTATTACCAACAGAGTAGAGTTGGCCCATGTGAAATCTCATCATTCTGAAGTTAATTATGTTCAGTTTGAGTTTTCCCAGCTCCCTACTCACATGTGCATGATATGTAGACAGCAAGATGATGACTACTGCTAAGAGGACAATGAGCAGAAACAAAGTACAGATGAATGGTCCTTGGTTTATAGTGGTATAATATTCCAAAAACCGATCATAAAGTTGAAAAATCCTCAGTCAGACCTTCCTAGGTAGATGACCATCTGTAGTTGAAATGTGACTTGGTCCTTTTGCCTTAATTTCTAAGTCCTTTTTCTGTTACTAATTGTGAATAAATGTCTTCCTAAGCAATTAATTTTGCACAAACACGAAAATGTCATTTCAGATAAATTCAGAGAAGTGAATTATAACATGTTGGTTCCATATCTCTCTTGGCCACTGACGGTCTCAGTTAGATTCCCATTATCAACCTGCTCTGTGAAACTTGGGGTTTAGGTATACGTTGCTTTTTTAGGAAAATAAATCTAGCAGCAGTCTGTCTACCTCACATTGCTATTTAAAAATCCTCAGCTGGTTCTACTTCATTTATCTACAATAGGATAAAGTCCAAACTCCCTTGCATTATGCTGAGTCCATCACAATAAAAGGACCACTTCGCTCCCCTCGTCCTGCCCCTGCGCATTATTCTATCATACCAAATCTTTATTTGTACGTGGTTGATTAGCTCTCTACAGCTCCTGTAACAGAGTACGGCAAATTTAGGGGCCTAATACAACATCAGTGTATTATCTTCCAGTTCTATAAGTTGGAAGTTCACCGTGGGTCTTAAATGGGCTAAAATCAAGGAGTTGGTAAGGGAAGAATCTGTTCCCTTGCTCTTGACAGCTTCTAGAAGCTGCCCACATTCTTTGTTTTGTTGCCTCTTTTCATCTTCAAAGCAAGCAATAGCCAGTCTTTCTCAGATGACATCACTCTGACACTGCTTTCTGGTCCCCTCCTTCGCTTATAGGAACCCCCATGATGACAATGGGCCCACCTGAATGGTAGAATAATTTCCCCATCTCTAGGTCCTTAATCATATCTGCATAATCTCAAAGTGGATATCTTTAGGGGGCATTTTTCTGCCTACCATAAAGGGGTTCCTTCTGCCTAGAGATGCTACTTCTCTGCTTAGAAAATTCTGACCCATTCCCAGCCTTCTGTAAGATCCCATGGAAAGTCACCATGTCCATGAGGTCTTCTGTTCCTCCAACCAAAGGGGTTCAGTTCTCTTAGTCTCCTCAGGCCCACGTGCCTATATGAGCTGCAGCACTTATCTTGTACTCTATTTGTCTACAAGCATATCACTGCAACTAGATCATGAGTCATAATGCCTTACTCATTTTTGCAGCCTCACATGTCTGACTCAAAATTTGTGGGGAAGAAAAATTAATGTGATATTTTAATGCATAAAGGTTTCAGGTGGAGGCAGAGGGAAGATCAATACATTTACAGAACTATTTGGAGTGTAACTTTTTCTGACAGCCCTTGATTGGTTACTATCACGTATTCAACCAAACTTTAACCTTTTTAACCATTCCAGGGAAGTATCATTGTAAATTTCAAATCACCCATTTGCATCTTAAGGCTATTTCTAGTTTTAATATGATTTGCTATGAATTAAAAAATATTGTCAAAAATTTAAGTGTCCTCCTGGTCTTGGCAAGAAAAGGCAAGTTATACTTCAAGTACTGGGTTAGATGCCAAGTTAGGGAAGTGATATTATCTGCATGATTTCTGATTAAAAAAAAAACTTGTCTAACAAATATTACTGGGATGGCTAGAAGCTAAAAACAATTTGACTATAATATTTATTTGGCATTTCAGTATCTGGAAGTTCTTGCATAAAAAAATATTGGAAGTCCAAATTAAGCAAAATTTGAACAGCCTTAAGTATTTAAATTTCAAGCCAAAGAAGCGGTTGAATAAATCAAGGGCACATGAATGAAGAAGATCTATTTTTAAAGTCAATGATTGCTATGAATGTCTAATGCAGCATAGAAATCCAAACACATGTAAATAAACCTAAAAATTATGTGCCTATCGTTTGAGCTTCAAGAACTCAATAGTTGAGTATGAAAGAGACAGGATTATCACCTGATTTGTAACTTGAAAGTCTATTTTGTTGTGTTTTTCTTTTTTCTTCATTAGCAATGATAGAAGTTCCCTTCAACTTTTGTTGGTTTAAGGTTAGGGGAATGTGGAGTTTTTTGAGCCAAGGGCAGCATGTAAATAAGTCTTTGGTTAAATTTCATTGTTTTTCCTAGCACTGAGAAAATACATAGGCATTTTAGATTCAAAAGTGGGCCTATGGATCTGTATTAAACTCCACATTCATAAAAGATAAATGGAGGCCCAGCTGCTTCCTACAGATCAGAAAGACCCAAGGCAAAGGGGAGATTCTATTTACATCCACTTGAGAATGCAGCCTGAGAAACTGAGACTTCTATGCAGTGTAAATTGTACCTCTATAAAGTACTTCATAGCAGGTTTTTTTTTTTGTTTTTTTTTTTTTTTCCCCTCAAGATAAGGTCTAGCTATTTAGCCCTGGCTGGCCTTGGACTCACTATGTATCCCAGGCCCACTTCAAATTCATGATCCTCCTACTTCAGCCCCTCAAATGCTGCATTTACAGATAAGCATCTCCTCATTTGGGTCTTCATGACAGATTTTAAACTTGATGTATTTTATGGAAAAGGGAAGCACAAATATTCAATATGTGTGGGCTTTCTTAAATTTCTAAATTTTCTATAAACTTAAATTTAGAAAAGCATTTAGGAGCAATGAACTTCACCAACCAGACTATTTTGCTAAAATGGGAGAACTGGAGGTCTAATATGTGCCAGTAGTAATTACGTTGACATTTGTTGTTGCTTTCTGGCCATTCCAACCTTTTCTGCTATTAAATCATGGTCATGTATTAGTACAGCATAGACCCAACTTGGGGACATCAAGTATCAGGTATCAGAGCTCAGCCCACTAAGTTTACAAAGCAAGCACTCACCTTAAAAATTATTCACAACCAGCCTGGCGCTGCCATGCCTGTAATCCCAGTGGCTTGGGAGG
>VMDO01004878.1:78735-119034 GCA_007922755.1 Pedetes capensis
AAAAAAAAAAAAAAAAAAAAAAAAAAAAAAAAAAAAAAAAAAAAAAAATTCACAACCTAATGTAATGTAAATGCATTCCTAAAGTCTACTAAGGTTTTTCAAAAATACCAGGAAGAAGTTTGAAATAAGCTTAACAAATGAAGGGACGAAACACACTAAGTAGTGCTTCCGGAAATAGGCTTGAGAATTTAGCTTTACTTAGAACTAGTTCTCTCTAGAACAAGGATTGCTAATTTTGCCCCTATTAGAGCCAATAGTGCTAACAACGGTGGCGTTAGGAAGAAACAACAGAAAAACTACAGTGGAATCTACAAATTGCACTTTCTGCATTAGTAAAATGTCAGCAGAACTACATTGTTCTAACTTACTCTCCTAAAAAGAAGTTTTTTCCCATCTTGCATTTCATCCTGAGCAATTTTACTATCTTTCAGCATAGTAGCAACTGGGGAAAAAAAAGTGTTTCATTTAGAAACAAAAGTGAGAAAACTTAAAAAAAAAAAAAAATTGCGCTTCTGCAAAGCTAGGTTTCCAAGTTTTTAATGTAAAGCCAAGACAAAGATGGCTACAGTAACCAAACTTTTAGCAAGTGTCCTTAAAAACAATGACAACTGAACTGGAATAGATTTTCTATGATGTGAACAGATAATGGACCTGCAAACATTTTTCTTATTTTCTAGCTTCCTTTATAAATCGTGCAATTTGCAAGCTCAATGCTCGGATTAAAAATAAATCACTTCTGCAACTACTTTGTTTTTTAAGCGGATGGAGCACATTTCTCCATTCCAGGCCATGAAGCAATTCGATGTCAACTTGCTATGGTGTCAAATGCGACAAACTCTGAGAGCTCCAGTCGCGAGGCGGCGGCTCGCGGAACCCGGTGCTTCCCGCACTCCTGCAGCATCAGGACGCAGCGCCCTCCCGCCTCCCGACGCACAACCTGCACTCGTGGCCTTCCGATCCTTGGGCTGGTACACCCTTCTCCCTGCCCAAGGGAAACTGAGGCACGGTGGCCCGAAAGATCCAGAGCCCGGCGAATGCTCCTGGCTTTGCTAGGCGTCTTCTCCCA
Source organism: Pedetes capensis (assembly GCA_007922755.1). NCBI lineage: Eukaryota > Metazoa > Chordata > Mammalia > Rodentia > Pedetidae > Pedetes > Pedetes capensis. Next base: position 79,802 of record VMDO01004878.1, read on the forward strand.
AGAGACCCGGGAGGCTCCGGAGCAGCGCGCAGTGGGCAAGGCGCCCTCGGCCCTCGGAATGTGCGGCACGAGCCTGGGCAGCAGCAGTCAGTCCCCAACCCTTAAGCCCCCACCCTGCACGGGTCTCAAACATCCCGCGACCCCCATAAGCCTGCTGCTGAGACCTCGCGGCGCCTCCCAGCGCGCAGCTTCCGCCACCAGCTCTGACAGCCCAAGCGCCCGAAAGTTCCGCAGCTCCCAGACCCGGTGCGGGGCTCCCAACAGCCGGTTCCCGCCGCCCCGGCTCGCCCGGTGCCCTTACTAACCTGACACCGCTGCGCCACTCAGGTGGTCGCCGTGCACCCCTCGCCATGGCCAGCCCGAGAAATACCGCCGCGCCGCGCTCTGCGCCCGGCGCCCGCCTGAGCCTGGGGCGGACGAACCGCCTCCGCCGGAGCTTCGCAGCGATGCGGGCTGCGCCGCGGGCGGCCAGGAGTGCACAGCTTCCCACCTACAGGCGCCAGAGCCGGCCGGCGCCGAGCATGCCCAGTGCGGCTCCCGGGCGGCGCGGAAGCATGCGGCCACTCCGCGGGTAGCTGCCGGGTTTTCGCTGCAGCCGCGAGCGGGGGCGGGGCGAGCCCTGGGAGCGGAGGCCTCAACCCGCAGAGGACTGGGGCGAGGCGTTTTGCGCCGGGGTGTCCCCCATTCAGCGAGCGCATCCTCTGGGCGGGACTCCAGCACGACGAGGTTTACGCGAGCTGAGGGCACTTATTTCAGACGCTGTCGTGCTTTGGTAGCGTGACTGCTAATTACTGGGGAGCGGGGCGCCCCCGCGTCTTCCAGTGCAACTTTTGTGAACGTGGCACCGCACCGATGTTCAAGGACACTTAGAAAAAGGTTGCTTAGAGTACCATCTCGGACTCTACAGGGACCCAGCCAGCCCATCCCCAAACCAGCCTGTAGTGCTGTCAATCCACTTTCCAATCAAAACCTTGTCAGGCCTTCCCGGGCGACTGCGCTGTCAATTTTAAACATCCTCTCAAGCTAAGCCCACATTTTGAAGAGTCTGGAAGAAAACACAGTAGGTCGTTCACTGGCTGTAGAGTTCTGTGAAATTTTTCCATAAAAATCATTTGTCGTTTCTACGTTTTGTCTAATGATCAGTTATGCTGGTTTTCAGTAGGAAAAAGTAATTATTCTAAAATTATTTTTAAGACATCTGCAGAAGTTTTCGCTGTAATATCGTGCAATGTTAGAGGCTTAATTTAATTGATTTACTAATTTAAAGATTGGAGAGAGCACGTCTGTTTCTGGGGCGGGGACCAGGCTTCTCCTCCCGGCTCTTCTTTGCCCGCCCCCTTGGCCACGCCCTGCCTCGGCCCTATACTCCAGTACCGCCCTCTTTGCCGTGGGTTGCTGAGAAAACGCGGATTGGTGGATTTGGTAAATTAACCCTTCTGGTGGTTCCTGCAGTCAGACCCGGCACGTTCCGCCCCCGGGTCAGGGATTGCTGTCAAGACGAAAGGAGGCTTTAACTGTCAATCCATCTCCTTTTCTGTCTCTGGCAAACTAAACAAAGTGATGTTTCCGACCCCACGCCCAGAGCTCAGACCTGCAGAAGTGGGTCCAGACCCGACTGAGCATGCTCCCGGCAGTGCCCGACTGCCACACGCGGCTGCAGCTAGTTGCCCAAGGTTGATGTGGCTGCATTCTTGCGTCACGACATCTGAGCTCAGGAGACCAGTGGAAAGCTGGGCTCTCAAGTGCACAATAGCATCTACACGTGGGCAGGACATCCTTGCAGTGGGGGGAAGGGGGCGTGTGGGTGCGTGGCTGCGGGAGATCTGGCTTCTAACTTAATCAAAGCCTAAGCTTTCCCAGAAAGATTGAAATTAGAAGTCATAGTTTAGCAATAGTTTTCATAAGGGCCGCATAACATCTTAGCTCAAAGAACTTTTTCAGCCTTTCTTTCAAGAAACCTAATCTTTCTTTTTCAGTTATTCAATATGCGTTCTTTATGATTGCGCTAGAACATGAAATTAAATGCGTCCCCACTCTCAGTTTCGCAATACTATATTCTTTGTTTTCCTCAATCATTTCTGTATTCACTTAGACTCTATTTCCTCTCTTCTCTCCTTCCTTTTAATCTCAGAGTACCTGCAGAATGCTCTTTTAATATCTTAGAAACACTGGAGGTAGGTGTGGGGAACTTTTAATCCTTTTTTACGGCAGAGGTGATTCAAGTGGAGAAAGGTTACAGGAAAAGATTTTACAGATTTGAAATGAGTAAACTCAAGAACTTCATTGACCCTGGAAGGTGAATGGGATTAGTTGCATCTGCCTGAAGGGAGGGAGATCAGCTGTCCAGCTTGTTGTTAGGTGCCCTCCCGACCCATAGGTGTCTGATTCATAGCAACCCTACGTACAACAGGCACTATTGTCAGTGCTTCTCTACTATTCATAGGGTTTTCAATGGCTGCTTTTTGGGAGTGGGTTGCCAGGTCCTTCTCCCATGCCTACAGCATCTGGTATTCCCAGGCAGTGTCCCATCCAAGTAGTAACCAGGCCCAACCCTGGTTAGCTTCTGAGATCTGATGGGATCAGATGCCACAGTGCTATGGCTCCAGGCTGTCCAGCTGGGACTGGTTTAATCCTGGGAAATTACCTCAGTGAGTTGCCCTTCATTTCAGCCTCTTGGCCTTGACTTGCTCCAGTTCACTTGAGCGTGGTTGGAAATACCATCTGTAGTGGAATGATACTCCTGGAAGGATAAGTTTACTTATGTGTTTTCCCCTCAAATCCTAACTTATGCTGGGATCACTCTCATTTACCTCTTGAGCCTTGAGACTCCATTTGTGCTGGTAGGCCCAGGGCACTTGTCTTACACCTGCCCAGGTTCCCATAGACATCCACAACACAAATAATGTAGCTTAGGAAAGGGTAGGCCTGATGTCTCTTCAATAGCCTGCATGGCCCTTCTTCCTGTCTGAAGCTTTGAGCTCCTCTGCCCACCACAAAGTGAAACTTTCTTAGTTCTCTGACCTCTTTGACTATTCCTTCTCACCCTCCTTCTCCAGGTTTACTTCCTTTGCACCAACCCATTGTAAGTGCTCTCTGGCCTCTCCTCTTGTTCCTGTGATCTCTCATCCTTCTGAAGGTTGTCAGTGCCAAGGTGACATTAGTTAGTGTGTGCCCATGTGGCCATGCTAGTTGTTTATTGCTGGAATCCTTCTGGTCAATCAGATATCTGTTTTGATTGGTCAGTGTCTACAGTTTGTCTATACTTACTAATATTTTTTATGTCATCTTTGCCCCAAACTGTATTTACCTCTCCACATCTCCCTGAGTTCAGACCTTATATTAATCTACTAAATATCTTAACTGGCATGTCTCAGGAAATTCAAACTCAGTATGTCCCAAACAAAGCTCATGAGCTGTGATTACTCTTCTGTTTGTCGTTTCTATCTAGTTGGATACTGGTATCCCCAGGTACACAGCCATGCACATCACAAATCTGGATATTTCTAGATCCTCTGGCACTGTCTACCATGCCTTTAGACATCTGTGGATACTTTCCCTCTCCCAGGTCCCCACCTGCACTGCCATTTTCTGTCCCCATCATTTTTCTCATCTAACATAAAGCAAGGACCTCCTAAATGGATCCTCTCTCTCATCTTCTCCCATGCATCCTCCATAGCTCCTCAGATTTTTCTTTTTAAGCAAATTATATTTACAATATATCTGCTTAACATCTTTAAGTGAACTCATAGTGACTTCAGGGTAAAGTCCAAGCTTTAAGCATGAACTGACCTCTGAGTTCCTCTCTGGATTAGTCTCCAGCTGGTGTCCCCTAATATCCCATATCCTAGCCAATCAAAATGGCCTGTTGTGCAAATTGACACCTCCACATACCTATTAGTTCTTTTGTCTCTTCTTCATTCTTCTTCACCTGCCAAATGGTAAGCCTTCAAGACTGAGTTCATATGGGGTGTCCTAGATTTCTTGTGGTGACTTCCTCTTGGATACTTGTATCATGTACTTTGCTATCTATTTTGACACTTGACCTCGATTTATTTTTCCTTCATCTCTTCTACTACACTATAGGCAATTTGATAATAAGGACCCTGTTTCGCCCATCTTTGTGTCATTGTTCTCAATGTCAATAGAGTTTTACTTAATAAATAAATGATAGACATATGCACTCATATAATATTTAAAATTATTTATTAAGTTTTAAAATTCTTGAGGTCTGTAAATAGACTGCAAGGAAAACAATACCAGAACAAAGTCACATCAGAGGCAGTCTGTGAGTGGTTATGCTCCTTTGAATAATATAAGTGAGATCTCAGGTTTGACTTCTTTTAACCCAATGAATTTTCGTCACCTTTAGACATCAGGAAGTGTTTTGTGAGCCAGTCGGATGCACTTGTTTTATTGGTCTGCAATTGCCTGAAGCTCAGCATGGTATTACTAATTAATCTACAGATTACATTGTTCTCTATCAGTGCACTTCCTTCTGGCAGCATAGTTATAACCTTCTGATTACATGGCTTCTCCTTATACTGTATTTTATTATTATTTTTTTCTGTTCAAAGCATGATGCCCCAGGAAGACAGATTAGCCATTTGGGCATTACATAATTTTTACAGTTCTATCAGCTCAGACGGGGTCAGCCAACACCTAGAACTAACTTGGGGGTGGGGAGGGATGGCAATCACCTGGGGGATGATAAACTCTTTGCACACCTCCTGGATAGAGTGGTCCAGGAGTCAGTGACTAACAAGCCATCCAGGTGATTCTGCACACTGTATTTGAGAAGCACTTCTCAGTAATATGGATAAAAGGAAAAATAGTAACAATTGTTCCAAAACTTCAAGTGGCCCTCATTTTTTTTTTCTTTGGTTGTTGTTGTTACGTGCAGTCGAGTTGAGTCCGACTCATAGTGACCCTCATAGGGTTTTCAATGGCTGACCGTTTGGGGATTACCTTGGGAGTGGATTGCCATATCCTTCTCCCATATTGTGGTGCTGGGAGTCTAATTTGGACCTCAGAGACTGCAGAGCAGTGCTCTACCAACTGAGCTAAATCCCAGCCCACGTTTTCTTTGGTAGAAAGATGTATATGGATAGGAGGGGTATTGGTTCACTTAAAAACATATTATCTATGTTTGTGTTTATTAATTAGCCTTGATTTAGAGAAGCTGGCAAATCTAGAAAATAAACTAATGAAGTAACTCCTTGTTTTTGTAATTTTGAGACACACAGCGATTTTATTTGGCAACTAATGGAGGTCAAGTGTTACTCTGCAGTCCCATTTTTCCTAAATTGTACCTCCTTTGATGGAGACTGCATAGGGCAGTGGAAGTTTTGACCTTATACCCTTTGTGGAAGAGGGCAATAAGAGATACATGATCTTACATTGGTTTTTCTTGTTCCTGGAAATTTGAAAGAACACACTTAGGAAGGGGTTGGGGAAGCAATGAAAGGAAGCAGTTACTTCTCTCTACACTCATGTGGTCTACAGCCATACCACCTGGAGTACTTGGATGGGAGGCTGCCTGGGAATATTGAGTGCTGTAGGCTTGGGAGAATGACCTGGCAGCTTACTCCCAAAACAATCAGCCATTGAAAACTCTATGAATAGCAGACAAGCATTGACAATAGCGCTGGACATCGCACAGTATGGAGAGTGTTTCGTCTGTTGTACATAGGGTTGCTAGGAGTCAGATCTGACTCAGCAACACCTAACAACAACAACACTCTTGTGACTTGCTGGCTGAGGTGAGTGAAGCCTCTTGAATGGACTGAGTCAGTATTAGGAAAATATTCCCTTCCTCATTATGGGGTTAGCCTGTGCATTGAGATTGGTCCTTTGGAGGGATACGTGCCTGTGTGTGGTCTAACCAGTTATCCAGCTGGAAAAATCAGGAAATCTAATGGCATGCCTGCAACTCAGGAGGCAGAAGACCCAGCCGGAAGGGCTGCACCCTTCCTAACCTCTAAGACCACGCCAAAGCCATTTCCTCCTGTGCAGTTTGCCAGCCTAGAACACTAACAACCACACAGCTGGATCTCCCACCCACAGAGCTTCACTGATTTAAGGAGGCCGATTATTGGCAGAAGAAAGGATGCAGTCAGGACTCTGGTTCTGTTTAGAGTGGGGTTTCCTGGAAGCTGGGTGGAAACTTGCATGGGATGATTAGACACCTCTTGGTGAGAGAGGTATAAAACAGAACCCTGGAGACTCAGTAGGGAGATGGCTGAGCTCTCCAGGGGAACCCTTGGCAAAGAATTCAGCTTAGTAGGGGCTTTGCCCTTGGGTTCTGGAGAAGTCTTGTCTTGGACATAGCTCAGAATTTTGTGCTTTCAGCTTATAATTTCCCTGTGAAGGAGAGAAGGCCAAACCTCCCTCTATAGCAGCAGTCCCCAACCTTTTTGGCACCAGGGACTGGTTTCATGGAAGACATTTTTTTTCCCCACAGAGTGCAGCCCACTGGATGAATATTTTGTCCTCACACTTGACAGGGAGTCCATGCCCCCCATTTCAGAATTGCTGCTCAGAACAGGGGCTCTCCAGCCCAGGCCCCGGGCAGCTTCATCACCATCTTAGTGGGAATAACCATGGCTTTGCGTCTGCACAATGAGATCCAAAAGTAAACTTGGTGAGTCTCATTGTGATTTTCTGTGTGGGTTATTTTCATACTTTTTTCATTTTTGAGAAGTTGTCCTAAAATGAAGAGGGAAAGAAAGAAAATTCTGTATTTTATCTTTTAGACAAAGGTGATGCCAGAAATCTTAATGTGGCTTCTGGGGTCCTGTGAGGCGAAGGCTGAAGTGAAGCCCCAAGGTCTGGCCGAGGCACAAGGGAGGTACCTGGGAGAATAAGATGCTGGCTTGGCCGAGAAGGAGGGAGCTGTCATTTGGAGGCCCCAGGGAGGCTAGGCAGCCTTGCTTTAGGTGGGTATCTGACTCCTTTCTTGGGACAGTTCCTTCTGCTAGGTGAGATGTTGACAGAGCAGCCAACCAACTGTCCAACACCCAAGTCCCACCCTGAAGGGCTACAGAGTAGGGAGCTCAAAAGCCCAGGGCACGTACAGTTGTCACAACAGGAAAGGGGCTCATTGCTAAAATTTACTATAGACCATTCTGACTTGATTCAATCCTAGAAAAGAACTTTCCTCACACATGGAAACCTTTGTTCTTTCCCATTACAAAGGACAGAGTCCCAATGTGGTGACCTTCAGTATGATACCTGATTTGTCTCCTACAAATAACAAATACAGTTCCTAACTAATTACTGGATAATTGTTTCGTTTTTCATCAAGGATAAATATGTTTATGCATAGTTTTTTCTTTACTTAGGGATTATGTGGAGGTTATAACTGCAACCATTCAGCTGAGGAAATAGGTTTTTGTTTTTGGACCATGCTTGATTTTTAGGCAGATATATCTGCAATCTCTCTCTCTCTCTCTCTCTCTCTCTCTCTCTCTCTCTCTCACACACACACACACACACACACACACACACACACACACACACACAATACTTGGGGGTTGAACCCAGGCCCTTGCACATTCTTTGCAAGTGCTCTACCACTGGGCAGCACCTTCAGCCCCTTTGTGATTTTTTTGTATCTTGAGACAGGGTCTCACTAAGTTACATGGGCTGCCTCTGGCCTCAAACCTGCGATCCTTCTGCCTCTGCTTCTGAGCCTCTGGGATTACAGATGTGAACTACTGATCAGTTGTGGTTTCTCTGAAGGAGTCTTTTTGATGTAAACTAGTATGGTTTCTGGCATACAATAGATGCCAGTAAATTTTGTATGATTGGAAATTGGTGATGTAACTATATGTTGGAGTATCTTGGAGGCAGATATTTTAAAATACAGGCTGTCAATTCACTTGGTTGGTCTTACATGCCATTTAGATTTTGGCTTTGTTGATTTGGTTTTTCTTTTTGTTGACCTGTTTCAGATCTGTTACCAACATGTTTCGCTCTGACTTAGGTCAGCCAGCAAAAAGATAAAGCTACTAATAAGTCCCAGATAAATGTATGGACAATTCCACAAATAACATTGAAGATTAATCTAACTAAGGAATAGTTAGTGGCTATTTTTGTCAGCACCATGGTTTATGGGCTTTTTGTTATAATAGCTTAGCATTTCTGCCATTAGTTTCAATGGTCCTTTCTTATTGGCTTAATTTTAAAGAATTCTTTAAATTAAACACCTCCAAAACTTGAGGACTATTGTCATTGTATGCAGGAACTACATGGGGCAATTTCCTTTAACTGCTTGGAAATTAGGACTCAGTGCTCACATGTGTAGAATGCAGGGTAACAGATGAAGCTGAGAATTGTCAATAAGCATGATGACACTGGTTAGTACTGTCAGTGAGAAAACAGTGCAATATAAAAGGACTCTGCAGATCTCTCTCAACATGATTGATTTCAGTGATTTATAATGCTGTGTGTGTACTTTGGCCTGCAATTCTAATTACTGAAAATGGACGAAGCTTGAAAGGCGAATACCCAGCCATCTTCAAGCATCTTTGACTTCTATACAAATATTATGTTTAATTACATTAAAAGTCCACTATTGTTTATTGCCCATGGGAGACATGGTAGGTAATGAGTTCATTCTGAGTAGAAGTGCCTGTCATCTTTGAGCCTTTTACTTGCCCATAATTCACCTTGCACTGGGCCCCCATCCACAGGCAACTAGCAAATCAGGAGAATCAAAGGCAGTTCTGAAGGTGTCAGTTTTATAAAAGAACACCAGAATAGTCATCTATAGAAACAGCATTCTCCTGTCATCTGCCTTACACCCATTTGGCAGCTTCAGTTGTTTGTATTTGACTCTGGGCTTTTCTTGGGACTTGCGTGCTGTGGATTCTAATGATCTCGGCCTGCCTTTCTGTCTCTGTCTCTTGTTTTCACTTGTATTTACTCTCACACTAGGTATTTTTCTTGAGTGTGTCATTTGGGAAGATTTATGAGAAGCTGAACAGAGAAATGAGGAACCATGATCACTCCTGGAAGAGCTGGAAACACTTCTCATAAGCAAGCCAGGTAGTGGCTCTATGGCAGCATTCCTGGTGACCTGACCACCAAGGTGTTTTTTTTTTCTTTAATGGTTCTGGGGGCTGCAGGGCTGAACCCAGAGCCAAACGCCCCTACCACTGAGCTGCACCCCTAGTCCTATCTTTTTCTTTTTTTCTTTTATCTTGAGACAGGGTCTTGCTAAGTTATGCAGGTTGCTCTGGCCTCAGATTTGCAATCTCCTGCTTCAGCCTCTTGAGCAGCTAGGATTACAGGCATGTGCCATGCCAAGGCATTTTTCAAAGCCCAAATGCTGAACTGGCTGATTATTTCTTCTAAGATACTGGCTCAGGTGTAGGATTCCTTTAAATGGCAGTCGTTGTCTAAACTAAGGTATTAAAAATGTTTTATGATGGGCAAATCAGGAACATAGAAGTTATGTAATTCAAGGATCTCTGGCTTTTTAACTCACGTTGGATATACCTTTGTTGTATGTGTGAACTCTCCTTATAGAGTGCATTGAACTCTGAAGAAACCATGTTAAGAAGGTGATATTGCCAGCTTTAAAGAGTCGCTGTATTATCATCCCCCTTTTGAGACTTCCCTTGCTCAACTTCCCCAGCTACCCCAATAGTGCTTCCAGGTCAGGCTCCACCAGGGTCTCCCTGCCTCTAGGAGAAGGCCATGTCTAAATGTACCTTTCTGAAGGCCATGCCTGGAGGCCTGAGGGCTGAAAGCCAAAAGCACAAGGTGATGGGGACCTTCTGGGTGCACAAGGCTACCTTTGGTCAGGAATGTCCAGTCCTGCCTCATGCTTCAGCTGCTTCCTGGCCCATATCCTGTGTCACCTGGGTTGAAGGTGATGGAAGAAGGCAGTGGTGGTTTACCCCTGTCTTGCATTGCCTACCAGCTCCCAGTCCCTCATGGTGGCATCAGGGGCTGCAGCCTGGTATTGGGGCTGAAGAAACTCTCCCCCTGTCCTCTTATTGTCCTTCTTCCCCCAGAGTGGGCTGATGGCTTGCTAGTTTCCTGTACCAAGGCACTGCCACACCTGTGCGAGTCCTATTAAAGATACCTCTCATCCTGTGGCTGGCCCCTAGGGATTTTCTCAGAATCCCTCAAAATTCTGCCACCCTCACAGAGTTGCAGCACTATTGGAATTGTTCTTATTGTTAGAGCTGTGAGTTCACTGAGAGTGGCACAAGAGTGGGACCATGGAATGAAAGGAAACAGGAATTTAAGAAGGGAGTCTGTATATCTTCACTTCATATGCTTGTCAATATCTTCACTATAAATAAATGCATATTGACAGTTTATCCGTCATGTGTCTGTCAGCTTGTCCTTCTGGGTGGGGGTGGCTTGCGTGTTGTTGTGGTGCTGAATGCTAGGCCACCGGTATTTCAGACACCAGTAGGGCCACCCATGGTAGATAGGTTTCAGCTGAGCTTCCAGACCAAGATAGACTAGGGAAAAGGCCCCAGCATCCCAGTCCTAAAACAATTAGCCATTGAAAACCCTATGAATGGTAGAGAAGCAATGTCAAATACAGTTCTGGAAAATAAGCCCTCTAGGCAGGAAAACATTCAAGAAACAACTGGGGAAGAGTTGCCTATTCAAGTAGAGTTAATCTTAATGACAGGAATGGAGTACAGCCCCTGGGACCACCTTTTGTTGATATGGCATGACTCAAAATGAGAAGAAGCAGTGGCTCCAACATTGAGTTCAAACATAGTAAGATGGTGTACATGGCACAGTGTTGGGCAATATTTCATTCTGTTGTACATGGGGTCACTAAGATTCAGCTCCAACTCAGTGGCACCCAACAACAACAACAATTGATAGTTTGTAGAGAGAATACTTTTCATTTGTTGTATTACCTATCAGACTAAACAAATAACTAAGATGACTGTGGATCACCACTATGTCTATGAAGTGGTAAATTGAGCAATGATGTTTAAGCTTCAGGATAGTTAATAGTCCTCTTAATATCATCACATAAATTAGCCATTCATGAGTTTTTAGAGTGGATTAGATACAATATTTTGTACCAGTGAAAATAACATTGTGAATGGCAGGAAAATCAAATCTAATGCATACATTTTAATTTATTATAAAATAAATATGTCAGATTTGCCTAATAATTTAGGAACATTGCATAATTTATAGTGCCAGTTCATTTACAAAGGAACCAGGATTTTTTTTAAGCCATAAAACAAATTGGAGAATGACTCTCATCTCATGACTTATTTATGGTAGAAAATTAATAAAAATATATTAAGTGTGATGAAGGCATTTTCAGTGACAGAATTATAGCAAGAAAAGATCCCCTTAGCAACCATAAAAATAAAAATGAATTTTACATTTTTAATCAGTCTGAAAAATTTTGCTAAACAATTAAGTGATTTTATTTTTATCTGATATAACATTTGTTGTTGTTAGTGCCATCTAGTCTGTGTCCGACTCATAGCGACCCTACGAACAACATGCAAAACATTATTGTCAGTGCTTCTCTGCTATTCATTGGGTTCTCAATTGCAGATTGATTTTTGGGAGTGGCTTGCCGGGTCCTTCTCCCAAGCCTGCAGCACCTGGTGTTCCCAGGTGGTCTCCCATCCAAGGACTAACCAGCCTCAACCCTGCTTAGCTTCCAAGATCTGATGGGATCAGATGCCACAGTGGTACTGCTGCAGGTGGTATAACATTGGCTTCCAAGATCTGATGGGATCAGATGCCACAATGGTACTGCTGCAGGTGGTATAACATTGAAATTGTTTAATTATGCAATCTACATTTAATGTATATTTCCTGTCTTCCCAAAGTAGGGTTAAAACCCCTTGAAAAAGAGGTCACATCTCCTGCTCTTACACCCTCTGCATTTAGGTTTCATCGTACACAGAGGTACTTGCTATAGGTCTGTTGATAATAATATTGCTTTATTAGTGATTCATACAGTTTACAAATAAAGCTGGTCTATACTAGGAAAGGAAGTATATGAAAGAAAGGTAATGCTTTCAGTTTTAATTGTTCATCTGAACAAAGTAGAATTGTTATTTTCTTAGTAGCAAGTTGGTATTCAGGGAACTGGCTTCTCATGTAGAATTAGGTTCCAAAAGTAGTAGATAGTGAAAATGAATGTAGAAAACCTGTTAAATTGACCACAGAATTCAACATACCTGTTTGAGTATATCCTGTACAGTAATACTTATGTATATAACATTTCCAAAGGAAGGCAGAAGAGGGCAATCTCTTTGGAGAGGTCCGGGTGGCAGGCAGACCCATCTCTCTTGCAGGTATCTATCAAAGTCCCAGGTGAATGGAGGCTAGGGAGGGATGCCCAAGGTGTTGCTGCTTGTCCATAGGATTTACTCCATTCTTTCTCAGTTTTAAACTGTTACAATAGGCACATCCAACTTGTGGCCCGCTGGCTGCATGCAGCCCCAGGAGAGCTAGTAATGTGGTCCCACAAAAAATCTTTTAACATCATGTGTTTTTTAGGTTTATTTTCTTTATGACCTTCCTTGTAACATATATGCACTAACTATACTATGTAATTTATGTGCAGCCCAAGACAGTCCCTCTTTATCGGATGAGACCCCAGGGATCCAAAAGGTTGGGCAACCCTGCTTTATAACTCTAATATATCCTATGTAAGGATTAAACGTGATAAAGAATATGTTATGTAGGGAAGGGTCAGAAGCTGAAGTGAGAGAGTCCTCTGGCCTTTATAAATATGACTTTCTGTGATTTGAATGGAAACTGGCAGTAATTTTCTGATTTAATTAAATTATTTTAGAGACCCTGTGGAGTGGGGTTGCTCAGAGAGATTAAGATTCAGTAAAAATCTACTCCATGGAGTCCTGTTTGGTTGGCTGTTGCTCTTGGATCACAATATACTATAGCATGACAGTAAAAGCAAGACATCATTTATGTGGGAAATTTCATTTCATTTTGTTCTGGATCTTAGGCAGATTCTGTCCAACCATCTTAAGATTGTCAAAAGGGAGATTGTATGTGATGTAGTGTTTCAGTGTATCTTGTCACCACTACAAGCAAAAAAATGTCCAAATTCTGGTGGGCAGTGTAAAGTTGATTACATGTCTGAAGTTCTTCATTAACAGTGTTTTTAGAAATAGGTAAAGTATTTCTGCTGCATTGGTATGAATGTATTGTGCATTTCCCAGCCTTTCTTTTAATAATGTCCTTAGGAATTTAAGGGTCATTCAGGGCTCCGTTGGTAACCTGCATAAGGAACCTGGATGGGAAAAGCTGGTGTAAGATTTATCCTGATTAAGCAGCTTATTGGTTTAGATGCCAGAAATGCTGACTTGAGTTTAGGCTCCAAGTGGTGGTGGCTATGAAGGCCTAACTTTGCAACAAGATGTGTTCCTGGCAATTCTATGGAGGCTTCAGCTTCAGAATGGTTTTCTGGAGGTCATAAAATACCCATACTTTCCATATTGTTGAACAAAATCTGAATGACAGAGCATGGATTCTATGCGCTCCATGAATTTTCGTGCTTTTCTCATTTGATTATAGTTAATTATTGTGATGGCCAGTTTTTCTTTGGTTATTTGCTCCCTGTAAAAGGTAATGCCATGGCAAAAGTTATTTCAGGCTTTGAAAGCACCTCCTTGTAATAGCACAGATTAGACACCCATTGCTACTTTGTGTTTGAGTAGATCTTACAATGCCCTAAAAGCAGCCTTGATCTAAGGTGTAACTACTGTGTTCATATCAGACCATGCAGTTTTAAATGTACACATTGGCCAAATGCTTTTATGCATGTCACCTCAAGTCCTTTTTCAAAACAGAGACGTTGATTAGATAAGTGAAACAAGTAAAAAAAAAAAAAAAAACCCAGAGGGATGGAGACACATTCCCCCCCCTCCTGAATCAACACATTATTAACACTAAAGAAGGAGAGTCATGGTCTGAAGATCAGGATCTGGAGCCTTCTGGATCATTTTTCAGGGTCACAGTCAGACGTGAAAGCTCAGCTCTGTCACATAAAAGGGTACATGTGCCTATGGATGCACTGTTTGACCAAGCACAAGAAAAGCGACTCTACTCAAGAAAAGCCAATGTGAATGCCTGAAGTGGGGGTGATGCTCTTAACAAGCTGATGGTTTATAGAGCATTGCTGCTACCAGTCTTCTGGATGATGCCAAACGCAGAGAGCAGCCTCACTTGAGCTCCTTTGCTGTTGTCATTTGTCTCCACCACTGGCCACACTTAATTTTAAGTTGGTAAAAGAAGATTTACTGAGACTCTTTGAATTTATACACCTTCTTCATAAAACCATTCCTGCTGTGATCTGCAATTCTAATCTAACTTCATCTGAATATTTACATTGAATTTCAATGCATATGTATGTTAATGCACACAAAATGCTGAACTAAAGCTAGTGTGGGGCTGGGGTTTTGCTCAGTTGATAAAATGCTTGCTCTGCCTCCTCTGAGGCCCTGGGTTTGATCCTTAGACCCATAAAAATGGGAGGATGTGGCAGCCCACTCACAAAACAATCCTGAGAATAACTGGCCACTGAAAACCCTATGAATAGCAAAGAGACACTGACATAGTGCCAGGCTTGACACAATGTCGGGGAGTGTGTTGTTCTGTTGTACACAGGGTCACTATGAGTTGGACCTGACTCCACCACACCTAAAAACAAAGTTAGGGCACTTTGTTTGATGTGTGCTATTAGTAAAGTACCATAAACTCCAGTATGATGTCATCCTAATCAATTACCTCTGCAGCAACCATGCTTTGGAATAAGATCAGATTCTGAGATAGTGGGAATTAGGACTGTGACATATGAATTTGGGGTGGAGAAGATAGTTCACCTCATAACAGTGTGATTGCCTTGGGGATAACTCATGGAGGGTCACCTGCAGCAGGATCCCTGAAGATGTTGAGTAGAACTCTTACTTTGCTTGTAAGATGTAAGATCATCACTGGGCTGTAAAGCACATATTGTCTTTAAAATTAAATTAAGAGTTCTCCAAATGTCCCATAAGAAAGCTCTGTTATGTTTATTCATGCCTGTCTCCCAACCCGAATGGCCCCTCTGTCTCCTCTTCTCTGAATCTCACCTGTCACACAACTCTAGCTCTCCAGCATTGCCATCAGGATCTTCTTTCTTTAGAGACAAGGTTTCACCGCTATGTAGCCCAGGATGTCCTTGAACTCTGGATTCTCTGGTCTTTGCCTTCAGAGTGCTGGGATTATAGGCATGTGCCATGGCAGTCCTCTAAGAGTCTTTGTCTGTTTTCACCAGCAGAGACCTTGCCCAGTTCTGTACCACCAGCCTTCAGTAATTTGACTTACTCTGTCTCCTGATTTTTCCCAGTTGACATTTGAAACAAACACATCACCTTATGTTATCTTTCATGGCATGCATTTATGCAACTCCTGGCACCTACAGATTAATTTGGGGGGTAGTTCTATTAGTCAAAGGGACTCCAATACTTAGATATAGGAGACTTTTTTGATATATACATTTTAATCACCTTGATCTGTGGAACCCAGGGCCTCATGCATAGTCTGCAAGTGCTCTAACACGGAGCTTTACCCTCAACCCCTTTTTTATCGTGAGACAGGCATCTCCTTAAGGTGTGTAGGCTGCCTCTGGCTGGAACTTGCAATCCTGCTGCCTCTGTCTCCTGAGTCACTGGGATTAGAGATGTGCATCAACGCGCCCAGCTGTGAATCACGTTGATCTTGAAGAGTGGATGTGTGAAAGGGTGGGTCTGGGTGTGGAGTGAGGAGGCAAAGAGTAGCTGAAGCGATGAGTACCTAGCTGAGTACTGGCTGTCCAAAAATCAGACTGGCTGCCATCTTCTGCTTCAACAATGTAAACATTTTGTTGTGAATGTATTTGCAATCATGTATTTAAGAATTTTGGAAAGTTTCTAGGGATATAACACTCTATAGGGCCTGTCTCTATAAAAAGGTAGTATATTCCTTCAAGGCAAGAAAGAATCTTTTCTTTTTCTTCTTAATGTCCAACATGATGCCCCAAAATGAGGCAGAGGCATGCTGGTTACTTTATTGCATTAGTTAGTCAAAGCCAGAGATTTTCTTATTATAAATAAGGTCAACAGAGAAAAATGAGTTATCTTCTTGTGATTGTTGTTGTTGTTGTTGTTAGGTGCTGTCAAGTCGGTATCCAACTCATAGCAACCCTCATAGGGTTTTCAATGGCTGACTGTTTCGGGATTGCCTTGGGAGTGGATTGCCAGGCCCTTCTCCCATTTTTTGCAGTCCTGGGAATTGAACTCCGGACCTCAGAGACTGCAGCACAGTGCTCTACCAACTGAGCTAAATCCCAGCCCCTTCTTGTGATAGACTTATTAAATATTTCAAAAGTAAATATCAATGTACTATGATTGCCTAGTGGAGTTTGCAATTTTGAGTAGTATATAAAATATGCTTTAAAATATTATAAAATTTGCAACCATGTATTAAACTTTTTAAAAAGTTGAAAATAATTTTTAATATTTCTCTGGAAAGGATGGAAACATATTTTAGAAAATAAATGAGACTTCAAAAGTATGTAATATAGCTGGATGCCTTGGCATGCGCCTGTAATTCCAGTCAGTCAGGAGGATGAGATGGGATGATCTTGAGTTCCAGGTCAGAAAGAGCCTGCACAAGTTAGTGAGATCTTGTTTCAAAATAAAAAATGAAAAGTGGGCTGGGAGTGCAGCTTAGTGGTAGAGCACTTGCCTAGTATGTGTGAGGTCCTGGGTCCACCCCTCCTAGTGCTGCCAAAAAGAAAGAAGAAAGAAAAGAAAGGAAAAAAAGCAAAGAAAAGAAGGAAGGGTGGGTACCTAATATACAAGTCACATGTAGAAAGGCAAGTTAATGTAAATATCTTCACTGGAAAATCAATATTCAAATATATTCCTCTCCCCACTATGGCTTAGAATAGTTTAGAATTATATTTTTTAATCTATTGTTGTTGTGTGCTGTAGAGTCGGTCTCCAACTCAGCAACCCTATGTACAATAGGTGAAACACTATTGTTGGTGCTTCTCTATTATTCATAGGGTTTTCAATGGCTGATTGTTCTTTGGGAGTGGGCTGCAGGATCCTTCTCCCAAGCCTACAGCATCTGGGGTTCCCAGGCGGTCTCCCATCCAAGTACTAACCAGGCCCAACCCTGCCAATTTCCAAGATCTGATGGGATTTGACGCCACAGTGATATGGCTACAGGCTACTTTTTAAATTTAGTGTGCAGAAATATATCTTGATGATGAATTCAGTTAATATCTACATGCATTTTCGTGTATTTTTGTAGTTAATTGAATGAACAGGTTTAGTCAACTTTAGACATAAAACTCCAGGCCATAGCATGATTAAATAACATTGTGCTTATAATTCCTTCTAACTATGTGTTATATTTGGATTTCTGTAATGTTATCAGAACCCAAAATTTACTGGGATCTTTTCTGTAGCCTTTTAAAGAATTCATAATGAGACAAGGCTGCCACCTGGTGGTTACTTTTTTCCCTTTATTTTACATTCCAAATAAAAATTAGTTATGGCTCAATATGAGAAGAAACACAGTGACTGCAACAATAGGCTCAAACAGAAAAAAAGATCATGTGTATGGCACAGTGTTGTGTAGTGTTTTGTTCTATTATACATAAGGTTGCTATGAGTCAGACCTGACTCGACAGTACCTAACAACAACAGCATAGGATGTCCTAAAATTTGAAGCAGCCCTACATACAGACTTCTGAGATTTTCTAGGTTGTCATAAATTATTGAAGCTTAGAAGTTTTAGTAGTTGTTATTCGTACAAGCCTTCATGTTTGTTATTTCCTCTTGACGGTTAATAACAAAGCTATAGTCACATATGTCTGAGTCTTTGATATAGAGGCTAAGTTTGATTCAGGCTCCTTTCTCTTAAGCAGTTGTGAGCCAAGCATTTATCTGTAGGTTAGAGACCCCTGAGTGTTGCTGAACCTGCTGCGTAATGATACTTCTGCTTTGTCTTCTGACCACGATTTCACAAGCACACTGCTTTATGCCCTTCTGCGACCCAGGCTCAAGGCTGCCTCCTCCTCCTCTGGCTAGTCCTGAGCCCAGCTCTGGCATCATCCATTGCTCAGGCTATCCTCAGTTCATTCCTAAAGTGACACAGTCTTGCTTCATGACTAAGGGGATTCTTCAAACCTCAGTTGGAAGGCCTACCATTTGCTCCCGAACTCCTTCTCGCAGAACCTTTTCCTCATTTATAAAATGGGGCTATTAATTCTGCTTCTAATTGCTTTGCACATTCAATTAGGTCACACATGCAAAGCATTTGCTTTATTGTTATTTGTGAGCCTTATAAGATTCTACTATATAGTTTTATCATCAATGGTTAGAAGATTCACCAAGATAAGATGAGATGACTTTTCCTCTTATCTATATTAGCAAATTCAGTTTTTAATCCTTGTTTTCCTCCCTCTCATGTTCTGAAGACTCCCTTCTATGGCAGGCAGAATTTGCGGGTCTTAGTGTATCACCATTAGCATGACAGAAATCATCTGGAGCCTAGAGGGATTCTCCCACAGGGTCTTCTGAACATTTAAAACATCTCCAGCTTCGCTCATCTGTTTCTTAGCCTTTGCTCATTAAACCTAACTTTGTATTTGCTAGAAAGAGAAGATAATGATAATAATTATTTCAGTCAACAAGAGCAGGTGAGGCAATTAGTTCAATAACTTTAATTAATTGCTAACTATAAGCAGCTACTGTGAAAGGTGCTAAGAATACAAAATCAGGAAAAGAGCCCCTATCCAGAAGCAGAAAAATGTCTCCACCATTTTAGTCTCAATAATGAGGTAATTTTTCTAGGTATTGTGTTGTGTTACATTTGGATTTCTTAAAAATTTTTTTCCCTTGTTTTACCTTATTGTTCTTTTGAGCTTCAAGGACCTGAAATTTCTCCTATTTATCTTCCACCCTCAGGAGAGTTGGACATTTGTATCTGCTGGATGGGTCTCTAGCTATCCTGAATAAATATGAGTTGGACCCAACACTATGGTGGCACCTAACAACAATGATGTAAATTAAGCATTCAGGAAGCACATTCATCTTTTTAAATGTGGTGTTTTGCAAACCTTTGCTGCATGGAAAGCATTCCATAACATCTTTAAATCGCTGGAAAAGATTTTCAAGTTGTTGTATTGTTGTTAGGTACCCTTGAGTCAGGCCTGACTCAAAGGGACCCTCACAGGATTTTCAATAGCTGATTTTTTTCTGGATTGTTTTGGGAGTGGATTGCCACATCCTTCTCCTGTTTTTGTGGTGCTGGAGTTTGAACCTGGGTCCTCAGAGAGTGTGGAGCGGCACTCTACCAACTCAGGTAAACCCCAGCCCCATTCAAGTTGTTAGGTAGCATTTAATTTCAACATGCTCAGTAATGTCAGCTTGGGAGCAGCAGACAGGATATGCATGATGTGGTGTTCTTGGGTAAAAGAAGAAGGCAGAATACTGGGAACTAAAACTGACACCCCAAAACTTGCATTTGCTTTTACTGTTTCTAAGACCTGAGCCCCTTGAAACTTGGGCATCAGCCTCAAGTGAGAGCAGGTAGGGTTTGAAGCACTTAGGGTGGGTGGTTTATAAATTCTATTTTTACATACGATTGTGTATTCATTTCAGTTAATTGGTAAAAACATATGGGTGACAAAAGCCTTCTCATTTTCAATGGCACAGAGATACTGCTGGTTAACATTCACATACACATCACCAGGCTTTTTACCTATAAATAAAGCTGCGTGCAATTCTTTTCCTTCTATTCTCTGTTGAATTCACTCCTGTCAGCTTTCCAAGTCCCCTCTACTCCAGACGACTGCCTTTGTTGTCCAGGTTACCAGTCACTCCCATGCTGTGCAATCCAGTGGGAACTTCTCAGTCCTCAGCTAATCTGATTGGCAGCACGTGTGGCCGTTCTCCATTTGCTGCCTTTTCTGCCCTGGCTTGCAAAGTTATATTCTCTCCTGGCACTTTCTGCTGCATGGGTTCCTTCTCCAACCTACTTGTATCTCTCTTTTTCCACATGACTGGTCCTGTTGGCCTAGACTGAAATGAGAAATGGGGATGTAGCAGAGGTCCTTAGTTTAGATGCAGGGCAGGTGCCTGATCCAGTATGACTGGGGTCTTTATGAAATGGAGATGTGAACACAGACAAGCACTTAGGCTGGGTGTCATGTGAAGATTGGGGTCAGGCTGCCACAAGCCAGGGGATTACCAGGAGCCAGGAGCCAGGCCTGGAACAGATCCTCTTCTGTACCTGCTGAGGGAGCACGGTCTTGCTGACGCCTTGATCTTTTTCCAGAAATGTGAGGCAATGCATTCCCCTTTAGAGGCACTCAGTTTGTGGTACTTTGTTACAGCAACCATAGCAGTCTAATGTGCCTTTGTTTACTCCTTAGCCACTCTGGACTGCTTATTGTTCCTCAAATAGGCCAAGTGAAGTCTCTAGGGTGTGCACTCCCAGTTCACTTTGCCTGGAGCGCTTTGCAGGTTTATCTGCACGGCTGACTTCCATAAAGCACTTTATCTCTACCCAAATGTCATGCATTCTGGGGGTCCTCTCTAAGCTCTACATTAAGAATAGCACCACTGCACTATCATTATCTATTTCCATACCCTGCATTAATTTCCTAGTAGCTCTTACAATGTAAATTAATTTCGTTATGATCTGTATTCCCTTACCACTCTGAATTTAAACTCCATAAGGTCAAGAATTTCTCTGACTTCACTACTACATGTTAAATGCCTAGAATAGTAGGCACTCAATAAATATTTTTAAGTGAACAAATAAAATGAAATGAAAATTTAAATTCTGAAGCTTGAAATTAGGGTAATTGTGAAAACATGCTAATCAATACATGCTTTTTGAATATGACATCCTCCTAATTACCATTGGATTTAAGAGAAAGAAGTTATAATTCTTCACTTCAGGGAACTTAAAATCTTAATAAGCACACATCAGTAGTTAACATTAAACATTTAGTCAGTATTTCACTTTCATTAGGACTTTAGAGTCTCTAAAATTTTAAAATTAAATCTACTGTTTTGTTTTGTTGAGGGTCTGCCTATGAAGTCCAGGCTGCCCTCAAACTCATGATTCTTTTATCTGTGCCTTCCAAGTGCAGGGATCACAAGTGTGTGCCACCATGGCCAGCTTAATTAACTCTACTTTTGGTAAAATTAATGCTTCTCTCCCACTGAGGATTTAATTGGTACAGAAAGGGAATTTGAAGACATAGAATGGTATACAAGCATCAGAGGGAAAGCATTAAAGACTTTCTTCCACAAGGGGATGAGATTCTTAAAGTGGACAAATAAATGTTCTAATTTAAATAGTAAAAGAAATTAAAAGAAAATTATGCCCAATGACAACTGGTCTCTTTTAAGCCAGTTTAAAATTTCTGTATTGACTACTACCAAGATCAAATGCTGCAGCTTGTCAGTTCATGTGGACCATGAATGAAGGACCATAACTTCCTTCAGAAGCCATAGACTAACAAAGGGAAATTCAACCCATGTAAGTTTTGTCCAGATCCACTGGCTTCGTTCTTGTATGTATGACTTTCAATTTGATTTGCTATTTCATGGTGGTTACTCCCTTGCTGCCCCTAGATTGATTGATTAATTGATTATTTATTTGTTTATTTTACCATTGCCTTTAGGAATCTCTGCTTACCCAATTGAAAAATGTATTCTGCCACTAAGTTGCCTAAGGTATTAAAAATAGATTGATTTTTAAATTACAAAATAAAGAACTGTGTTGCAGAATGTTATTTTGAAAGTAAAATGCACAGCATCATGGCACAGGCCTGTAATCTCAGTGCTTAGGACGCTGGGCTGAGGCAGGATGACCACAAGTTCAAGCCTAGCCTGGCTTATATAACAGGACACTATCTCAAACAATCCAAAACCAAAAGCAAAACAAAAACAAATAACAAAAAAGAAAATAAAGGAAACATCACACAGTTGTCATTTTTGTAGATATTTTCTGAATTTTCATAGAGTTGTAATGAGACTATGTGTATGCTTTTTGGCTTTTATTTTTCATCCCATGAAAACACATTCATGTGTTTTAGTTTCTTGCATACTTTTAGATAATTCTTTACTATAATCGTGTAGCAGTGGCTCTTTAGTAGATGGGAAGGTGTCAACTGAGGGGATCTGGATCACCCAAACCATGTACATCCCCAAGAAAGGGCTGTTTCCATGACTGGTTCTTGGCTGATTCCTGGGAGCTGAGCTCATGGAATATTCTGACTATTAGGAGTGTTTTGCAGGTCTGAGATCTGAGCTGTACTGTATCAGTTTTCCCAGCGAGTTTGTACTAACATTGTGATGTACGGGGAACACCTGCTCTCTCTCTGTGGATTGGAATGTCAGTACCTGAGATAAGCCAGGCAGGCACTGTATGCATGTGTGACTAGTCCCCAATAAAATTCCTGGATGATCAGGCTCAGGTGAGCCTCCCTGGTTGATAACCTATTAGACAGGTTATATATCTTGTGGAGGAATTATCTCCTGTGTGACTCCACTGGGATGCAACTCTTGGAAGCTTGTGCCTGGTTTCTGCCAAACATTGGTTTACATACCTTTTCACTTTGACATGTATTCCTTCCCTTGTTTGTAATTGTCAGTACAACTTCTGGGTTCTATGAGTCATTTCATTGAATCATCAAGTTTGAGGGCTCCCTTGCAGACTTCTGATACACCTGCTCTATTGGTTGGCATTCACTTGCAGATAATGCAATCTACTCTAGCTGGTTTAAGCAAAAAGTATTTATTATCATGTATTCTGTAGTTTCTAAAATTATTGGAATGGCTAAAAGAGTAGATAGAGCTTCCAGGAACCATTCCCCCCCAAGCATTGTACTATTACCAGAATTAGAAATACATGAAGTCAACAAGTTGCCTACTATAAAATCATACTGCCTTAACTATGATCCATTACAGAAAAATGGATGCCTTCCTACCCTTTCCTCAGTTCTGAATCCATGCATCTCAATTATAGGCTCTAAACCATATCTGGAATCACTACTCCAGGGGCATCTGGAAATATATCATTTTGCTTTTACAAGGTTTAAAGATACAAGAAAGAAATGAGAATTCATGCTGAGTCAGCCAATCCACAGTACTCAACACATTGTGTTAAAGAGTGATGTTAAATTAAACTTGGCTTAAGCTATCTCATAGCAAACTGTAGCCTAACTTAATATGAAAACAAACTGTAATCTATTGGAATGCTGAGGTAGGAGGACCATGAGCTCAAGGCCAGCTTGGGCAATATAGTGATACCTCATCTTTCAAACAAACAAACAAACAACACACAATATCCCCTGCAATTTAGCTTGAGAGTTATGTTCTTGTAACAAATACTCTAGTTTTGGCCAATTATAGCCAAGCTTTCAGCCAATCACAGTGGCATATGGTCAAAACATGTCCTGTAACCAATCAGGCTATTTCTAGATAGCACTGCCTTTTTCTGGCTCTAAGTATTCGCATTTGCCTATGTTGTAGCGCCACACTCTCTAAACTGCTTTTGATCCTTAGTGCTACCTGGCTCATGGACTTTCTCTTTCTTTTTGCTCTATTAAATTCTATTAAATTTAACTTCTCTGAGGGTTTTTCTTTTGAACAAATTGGTGTTAGATGTAGGATTCAAAGTAGACCTCCAGTGATCCCCAGGAGCACAGAGTGATCAAATAGAGGTCCCTGCCAGGGCCTGCAGTGCCCATAGATCTTTGCAGTAGCTAGAAGCAGCAGATGAGTTCTCTCAGATTTGAGTTACAATAACTTGTGTTTTGAGCTCTGAGTTTATTTGGACAATTCGTAGACTGGACCATGTCAGGATCAAATTGAATCCAATAAATAACTAGATTGGTTCCAATAGAGGCTTCAGGTAGGTATCTCTTGGATAATAGGCTTGTCCCCATTTAAGGCCATCTAGGATTTCACTTTCTGAGACTCTAGCTAAATTTTTGTTGTTGTTGTTGCTGTTGTTATTAGATGCTGTTGAGTTGTGTCCAACTCATTGTGACCCTCAGAGGGTTTTCAGTGGCTTATTGTTTTGGGATTGTTTTGGGAGTGGACTGCCACATCCTTCTCCTATTTTTGCAGTGCTGGGGATTGAACCCGGGCCTCAGAAAGTGTGAAGCAGCACCCTACCAACTGCGCTAAATCCCAGCCCAGCTAAAGTTATGTATAAGAACTAAGGACCCAAAGCAAATGTATTTTCAGGAAAAGTGAGTTAACCTTGTTGTTTTTGTTGTTAGGTGCCGACAAGTCAGGTTTGACTCATGGCGACCTTCATAGGGTTTTCAATGGTTGATTATTTTGGGAATGGATTGCCGCATCCTTCTCCTGTGAGTTAACCTTACTAGAGATAATTTAAAATTACAATGGCCACCATGAAAAAGTTTAAATTTAGATAAAATTGTTTACTTGCAGGGCACATGAGAAAAGAGGGATCAGTGGTCACCAGTTTGCACACCTGTAATCCAAGCAACTTGGGAAGTGGAAGCAGGAGGATTGTGAGTTCGCGGTCAGAGGTAGCCTGTGCAACTTAGTGAGACTCTGTCTCAAAATCAAAAGTAAAAATAGGGCTGGGGGTGCAGTTCAGTGGTGGAGCACTTGCCTAGCATATGCAAGGCTCTGGGTTCAACCCTCCAACACTGTGTAAAAAGAGTGATCAAAAGCTCCATAAAGCAATGAGATACATTTTAAAAATTGGTATGCAGAAGCATCTGAAAGATCAGTGGGTTAAGAATTACCTTTCTAAAGTTTCCTTTACAGAAGGTAAAAGCTTAGGGAACAAAAGGAGGATGTTAGGAAAAAGGACTGCCCCTTAACTGAAGTAACTCTGACTTCATTCTATCCATCTTTACCTAAAAAGTTGGAGTCCACTAACCTTTCTGCTCAATTACCTTTTCACCCTGAATATAAGGGAAAAGGAAAGATGCCTTACAAAGTGAGGCATTCTGATCAACCAGACCTGCCTGCTATAACTACTTTTACTCTATGGGCTAAGTTGTTTAGAGCTTAGAGCCATTGTAAAAGATTTCTCTATACCTAGAGAAAATCCTCAAGGATTTTCCTGTCAAAGATTTTATGATCCTCGTAGGAGCTTACAATGCAGAACTACCTTTTCTCTACCAGTTTATTTATGTGATATTGGGACCTGGTGAAGCTGGAAAATGGATGGCAGTAGCAGAAGCAGAGAAGCCTAGGAGGATATAAAATATTGCTCCTAAACTTCTCTGTGAGAAGGGCCACAAGGAGATAGAGGAATTGCTGAAAACTCCAAATTCAATTCCCTAAGCTTTTCCACAAAAATTATTGGTCAGTTATACAGTTTTACAGACAAACAAACAAACAAACAACACTTACACATTACAGAGTTTGTTTAGAACAAGCATTTATAAAACAATTTGGGCTTCCCAGACAACCAGGGGTATTTCCTTAAGGGGCCAAAGTGGCACTACCTGCTGTACTTGTAAATAAACTTTGTCCTGAACTTAGTAGCCTAATTAAAAAAACAGAAGGTGGGAGAAGTTACAGACAAGGTTGAATAGGTGGACTCTGGAGCTGGAGAAGGGGCTGAGGTTTAGCTTAGTTGGTAGAGTGCCACTCTGTACTCTCTGAGGACTCAGGTTTGATCCCCAGCACCACAAAAATAGGAGAAAGATGTAAGGACTTGACTCAATGGCACCTAACAACAACAAAGCTAGAGAAAATCCAAAAGGTTAACAATCTTCTATCTCTCTAATTGTAATAGTTACAGGGCAAAGACCAAAGAGACATTCTCATCTTTATTTTGAACCATAACCAAAGAAATCCTAGATTAAGATATTCTTTGCCCCATGGTGTCTGGCTTGATTGGAAGCACCAGGACATTGGAGAAAGATTGTCTTTTAGGTCAAGTCCAGTAGGCTTTTTTTCTTTGAGACCCACTCTGTCCCCACTAGAGGGAGCTTGCGAGACAATAATCAGCATTTCAGGGCTCTCAGGGATTCTCTAGTGAATTGTCCCCCATATCTTTCAGTAAACATAGAGAAACAAAAGCTAAACTATAAAGTGACCCACACGCAATTCTGTTGGATACCTGGGCCACTTTACCTTCTGTATACCCCACTTTAATAAGCCAGCAAATCCCTCTGAGTTAAAGGATCATTTTTGTGGTTGAGATTTGGAATCAAGAGGTTCCCAATATCTGAACCCATCCAACTGACATATGGGCCACTTTCAGAAAAAAAAAACACACCTTTTTACTGTATGACATTACTCCAGGAAACTTGCTAGGGGGAAACTAACAGGGCATAGAACATTCTCTTCAGAGGGAAAAATAATCTCATCGTTTCCTAACCTCCTGAATCCAGAACTTTTGTGTGCTGCATAGGCAGAAATTGATAAATTCCAGACTTATGCCTGTGATGCTCCTGATCTTCCTAAAATACCTGATTGTGTGCCTCTTCCTGTACTGATACAGGAAGAATCAAAAGTGTGGTGTCTATAAAATTTCAAATAGACCATTCCAAACCTTTGCCTAAATGATCCCAGTGCTCACTGAAGCCTGAGGCAGTCAAGGTCTCTCCTTGATTGTGGAGGACTTAATTAAACAAGGTCTTTCAATTCTACATACCAGTCACTGCGAGACTCTAATCTTACTAGTTAAAGAACCACACAGAAAGGTTTGGAAATTTGTTCAAGAGTTAGAAGCAATTGATAAAATTGTGATAAGGAGGTTTCTTGTAGTTCCAAATCCTAATACCTTGTTGTCCAGTGTGCCCATGGATTCAAAATGGTGCATAAAATGGAACTGCAGTCATGGCTTTTTTTTTTTTTTTTTTTTTTGGTACTTGGGAGTTGAATCTTGCAAGTGCTCTACCACTGAGCTTCACCCTCTGTCCATTTTTAAAATTTTTATCTTGAGACAGGGTCTTGCTAAGTTATGCAGGCTGGCTCTGGCCTCAAACCTGAAATCCTCCTGCCTCTTCTTCCCAAATCCCTGGGATTACATGCCTGAGCCACCATGGCCGGCGAACCACAATCTTTTTGAAAGAAACATATTATGAGGATGATTAGACAGTCACCTAATTAAACATTACAACCTGTGCAAAGACTAATCAAAATGGCCAAGTCAAGAAAGGACTTCTCAGGAGAAAGGAGACAGAAGAGGACCCACTGGTGCCTGATCATAAGGTACCCACACATAGGACAGAGCTTGTATTAGCTGACTCTTTTTGAGTTCTCCTTCCTGGTAGATAATAAAAAGGATGAACTGTCAAGCAGAAACCAGAAGGGATATAATTATTGCTCATCCTAACCAAGCATGTTCAGGACTAGCAGACTGTACCCTACAGCTCAGGAAAAACATCCCACCTCTTACACCTCCCTCCCCTGACCCCACTGTCTCCTTGCTCATTTCTCTATTTTAAAACTCGTCCCCCTGCCAAAAACAAGATATAATAAATTTAATTTGTACACACACAGACATATACACACGTACATATATACGTATATACATAGAGCAAAAGCAGAGCACCTTGGAGAAAGTCTTTGGTGGTGAGGGAGCAAGGTTTCCTTTATCGAGCTATTATTATCTCTTCAGGCTTTAAGATTGGATATCCTCAAGGGAAAAGCCATCTTCAGTAAATACTTCTACAAAACCATTCCTACATATATAGCTAAAAGCAGAATTATATACTCTGTCAGATAATTCTTTGTTCCTCTTAAAGCTGAAAATTAGCCCCATGCCTGAAAAAAAAGTTAATGCTCAAAAAGTTTTAAAAAATATGTAAGAATAGAAACCTATAGAGCTATTTCCGATGTTGTTGTTCAGTGTCATCAAGTTGGGTCTGACTCATAGTGACCCTATGTACAACAGAACAAAACACTCCCCAACACTATGCCATGCCAGGTACTATTATCAGTGCTTCTGTGCTATTCTTAGGGTTTTTGATGGCTGATTGTTTTGGGAATTGGCTGCTAGGTCCTTCCCCCAAACCTGCAGCACTCGGGAGTTCTCAGGCCTGACCCTGCTTAGCTTCTGAGATTAGATGGAATCAGATGTCAGGGTGGTATGGCTGTAGACACTTTGTCTGATCCTCTGACATTAAATGTTGAGCATGAGAGCTGGTGTAATGCCAATATCAGAAAACACATCTTAAAAGATATGTAAGCTACAGCAGGATGTGGTGCTGTGTGCCTGTAATCCTAGCATTCACGAGACCGAGGCAGGAAGGTTGTGAATTTGAGGCTACCCTGAGCTACATAGTGGACTCTGTCTCAAAAAAACAAGGGCTAGGAATGAAGCTCAGTGGTAGATTCCTTGCCTAGCTTCTAGCATGTGCAAGACCCTGGGTTCAATTTCCAGCACTCTAAAACAACAATAACAACAAAAATGATATGCAAGCTGCAAGCTCTGGATCCCTCATAGGGG
The DNA here is from genome assembly GCA_007922755.1 of Pedetes capensis. Taxonomy (NCBI): domain Eukaryota; kingdom Metazoa; phylum Chordata; class Mammalia; order Rodentia; family Pedetidae; genus Pedetes; species Pedetes capensis. Next base: position 108,287 of record VMDO01004878.1, read on the forward strand.
CATTCAAGCAAGATTAGGCTGAAAATATTCACCAGAGTATAGAGAAGTCATTATGAGATATTTATGATAGTGGCTGAGGGAACAAAAATTACCCTGTGTCTACCAAGATATCTTGTCAGGTTATGCCAAAATGCTTCAAAAGTCTACTTTATAAACTGACTTCACCTGATGATCAGCATCTATATTATGGTGTAGGATTCAATTATGCAAACTGAAACCATATATATGATGATGTTCTTGTTAGGTGCTGTTGAGTGGATCCAACTCATACCAACCCTATGTACAACAGAAAGAAACATTCCCCAACACTGTGCCATGCCCAGCACTATTGTCAGTGCTTCTCTGCTATTCATGGGGTTTTCAATGGCAGATTGTTTCAGGAGTAGGTTGCCAGGTCCTTCTCTCTAGCCTGCAGCACCTGATATTCCCAGGTGGTCTCCCAACCAAGGCCTAACCAGGCCAACCGTACTTAGCATCTGAAATCAGGCAGGATTGGATGGTAGGGTGCTATGGCTGCAGACATATATGGTTATATTGTATGTGTTTGATGTTCATACTATTTCTCTTAAGATTTGAAGACTTACTTGCACCAGATGTATTGGTATAAAATAACAATCATAATGAAAATAGCAAAGCCTAAACAAAAACCTAAAACCCAAATTGTGCATAGTAATCAAACTTTGCCCAGCTGTCTTTAATATTCTCATTGAGAAAAACAGTCATATTTCCTTGCTTGTACTTGCAAAAGTCCACAGTACGCCTGAATTGCAATGTCACAAAGGCCCTCTCTTATTTTTCTAGGAATTGATCAGGACTTACTAATTTTTAAGTTTTGCTGAAATTCTACTGTCATTCAGCACATAGATGATCTAGTGTTAACACACTCCCACTAAACTCTGCTCTGAAACTGAATCAACTTATCTTTTGGAGCAAGTTGCACATAAAGGTCACAAGGTTTCCATGGAAAATCTCTAGTTTTCAAGGGAAAAGGTTCACCACTTAGAACATGACCTGACTGCCAAAGGGATTTTTCTCTCGCTTGAGAGAATAAAAACTATTCAGTTTTCCCTGGCCGACAACCAAAAGTCAATTAGGACTTTTTTTTTTTTTTGGACTGGAGGATACAACAGATCCTTCATTCACAGTTTTTCTCTGATGGTTTTACCATTATGTAAGCTCACTAGAAATGCAGTTCCAGAACCTTTAACCTGAGAAGACAGTTGTGAGAAGGCTTTAACTGAGTGAAACTGACTTTTCAATGGCCCTCAGAATTGTTGTTGTTGGGTGCTGTCACGTTGGGTCCAACTCATAATGACCCTATGTACAACAGAATGAAATGCTCCCTGACACTGTGTCATGCCTGGGACTATGTCAGTGCTTCTCTGCTATTCATAGGGTTTCAATGGCTGATGTTTTGGTATTGTTTCAGGAGTGGGTGGCCAGGTTCTTCTCCCCTTTATGTGGTGCTAGGGATCAAACCTGGGGCCTCAGAGAGTGGAGAGCAGCACTCTGCCCACAGAGCTAAGCCCCAGCTCCAGCCCTCAGTGTTTGGAATTTCAAACTATACTAACCTTTTTACTTTGTTCATCCATGAGTGTATCAGGCACTCAAAATTCTCACCCAGGAATGTGGAGGAAAACACAGCTTGCAATTAGACCAGTAGCTGAGGCATGTCCTAAATATTTAAAAGCTGTAATAGCAGCAGCCACAGTGGTAGCTATTTCATCTGAGGTGGTTTTAGGAAATGAACTTTATTTTCAAGTCCCACATGCCTGTGGAAAGCTTACTAAATTCCAGTCAAACTTAGCATTTTTCAGCAAGTAGTAAAGTTCTTCTTTCTCTTTCTAATGTCCATGTACGAGGTTGTAACTTACTTAAGATTGCTACCCTATTGCCTCTACCTTGTGATGGTGAAGACCAAAATTGTGTGAATATAGGATCAGAAACGGTGGCTGCTCACTGAATGATGCTGAGCTGACTGTCAATGGGTCTTACTCCAAAAACTCAGAAGGGAAATATTGGGAAGGGTCTGCTGTTACTACTGAGATGAGTGGATAAAAAAGGGAAATCATCCCCACTGAAGTCAACACTACCTGCAGAACACTTTGCTCTCACCTGAGCATGTCATACAGCTAATCAGTAAATGTTCATACAGATAGTAGATCTGCTTTGGTGTAGTCCACAATTTTAGCATGTTATGGGATCAAAGAGGGTTTCTCACTTTTAGTAGGACCCTCATAAAAAGCAGACTCCAAATAGATGAGCTCCATTTTGTGATCTTACTGCCTTTAGTAATATCAAAGCCCATACCTATAAAACTGATCCTAAATATCAAAGAGGCCCTGATAGTTTTTTTACACTAAATCAGCTAGTGCTAAAACTATTAGAACATGCAATTTGAATGAACTCCATAAGATGGATCCAAGTAAACTCCCATAGATGCCCTGTTTAATAAGTAGGGCAATGCACTTGACTTGGATTAACAAAATTGACATCTGAATGGATGTCAATTCAAAGTTAAGCATGGACTTACAGAAGATTCAGACTAACTGGTCCTTCTTGAGTCCTTGAAACTTTCATTGTTAAAAACTCTCTACAACTCATCATTGAGTAGACTAGGTGACCCAAATTATGAAAAAAAATCAATAGAGTGGCTGTTCTAAAATTGATAACATGGTTTATAACCAATGTTTGTTTTGATAAACTCATAATTCTGGGAAGACAATCAAAATGTCAAGTGGTGTATTTCCATCAGCTGATGGACAATTTGGAGATGTATAGATGGACTCCATTCAATTGCCACTCTCAGAGAGGTATCAGTTTGTTCTTCTTACAGTTGGCGTGTTTTCTGGTTGTCTAGAAGCTTTCTCATGTAGGAAAGTTGTTGCTGTGATGGTAGCTAAGAAGTTATTAGGAAAAGTGTTTTCTTTGTGGGGCATCCCTGGAATGACAGAGAACCCACGTTACTGGGCAAATGATTAAGCAGTTCAATAAATTGTTACAATGGTGTTGATACTGTTTGTTGTCCCTATCACCCTCAATCTTTTGGAAAGGTTGAAAGGTTGAAAATTTTCAGAACTGAAGTTGGTAAAGTTAATTGAATTAGAAAGTCAATTGGATTGCCTTGGAGATCGTAAGGTAAAGGTGCCTAGGAAAAATCTTGCCCAGAAGTAGACAGATAACATCCTAGATATGGACAATGTTCTCAAGATTATGGATCAGGACTTCTCTGCCAGGATGAAAGCCTGATCTCTTCCCACCCCACTTCTTGCTGCTTTACCCTTTCCTACCCTTACAGGAAAATCCATAGTACCATAATCTGCAGATGGATTTAGCAAAGGGTTATGCTCTAGCAAGAAACCAGAGCAGGTGCTGAGTTTGTGGACTCATGCCTCTATCAAAAAACAACCTCTACCATTTGCCTTGGCAACAGGGTTCTGGGCATGGGGCCCTCTGTTTTGACCTTTGAGTAGAGTTTTTGCTCAAAGATTTTAGATATTGAATGATGTGACATCTCATCCAGATGCCAGGAAAATAAGGATGATGGAGATATTCATATACATAAAGAATGACATAAATAACAATGATACAAACTTGCTCATTCCTCAAAGTAATTCATAAGCTTCCAATTAATGGGTTTTGTTACACTGGCAACTCATTAAATAGTGATAGAAAAATAACAGGGTAGTTATTATACAGTGAGCTTGGGTCCTTTTAGATATTACATGTGCATGAAAAGCATCTTAAAGAAGAATAATAAATGCTGATAAATCAGTGGGGGTGAGAGTTAGTTGTAGTGACTGTATTTGTTATGCTTTCTGGATTGCTTGAAAATATATGATGGACATATGATAACTTAATAGGAAATAATTTTTAAAAATTATTATTATTATTATCTTTTGCAGTACTAGATGGTTGAATCCAGGGCCTTGTGCATGCTAGGCAAGTGCTCTACCACTGCGCTGCACTCTTAGACCATTTTTATTTTGTATCTTGAGACAAGATCTCATTAATTTGTACAAGCTGTCTTTGGCCTCAAACTTGGAATCCTCCTGCTTCTGGCCTAGTTGCTAAGATTACATGCCAAGATTTTTAAAAGTGAGAAAAAAAATCATTTAAAAAGTATGTCCTAATACTTGAAAGGGTGATAATAGATTCCAGTTATATAACTGGTAATAATGTGCTTTTGTAAATTACATAGAATTAGGAAAATATAATTTGGTAATTTTCCCTCAGCCTCTGATCTCCCTTCCTTATTTAGAATTAACAGATCTGATGTCTTTTGCTATGTTTAGTTGCAGGTTTATATTTTATAAAGGGATTTGTATAGCAAAACATAATGTATGTGGCACTCTTACCAAAAATCATTTATAATGCTCAAATTTCAAGTTTTTTTGCAATAAACTCCAATTTAATTTCCTCAAAGTAGAAAAATTACATATTACACACATTTTCAACACAATTATTTTCTTAAAATTTGAAAGTAACAGTGTAAAATGTTAGTTTCAAAGAAAATTTGTAGGACAGTATGAAGCAACTACAGAATACTTTACAATAAAATCCAAGATAAAAATATGTTTTGCAGATAGAAAATTAATCAAAAGGCATAAGTGGATAATAAACATTTTGCCAACCTGATAGATTGAAAGGCACTTTAAAAGTTGTGTAGTTACATTACTAAAGAGATACACAAATGACATTTGATGAAATCTAACATGTAAGTTTAACATCAATGATCATTTCTTCCAGCTAACACATAGAAATAATTTATCTGAAAAATCCATGAATACTATGATTAGTGTGATTTCTTCATAAAGATTCTTTTATAACTTGAGCTAATCTCTGGAAGGCCTAGGAAATAGGAAAGAGGAAAATAGGAATGAGATAAGAATTGATGAAATTAGGATGCTACTTTGGAAAAGCCTATCATAACTTTAGAAATTCAAGCAGAGTTTTCATCTGAGGTTGACATAAGGCAATGAAAAGTCAAGTTTGACATCAGCTTTATCTGGGCCAACAATGGATGTCCATCAACGTCTACACACACACACACACACACACACACACACACACACACACACACACACGTATATGCAGGCTTATAAAGTTTCCACAATTTTTTTTTAGTCCTTACAACTCTCATGATCACTATTTTCTATTTTATCCACAACACAAATTATTTTATGTTTTCATATAATTTCTCACCTGAAAAAATGCATTCTATGTAGTTTCCACTGCCCAACTCTATTCATATATTAAAGCAGAGAAAACTCATGAAAATTATATTAATGACATGAGAAAGCAAGTAAAGTTTCTCTCCCAGGATAAGTGTTAATGCTTCTGGAGGTTAATGGCACTGCTCAGTTTATAGCTCTTCTTTCTGCATTTCCACATGCACAGCCCTTAAGACCTAGGTTCTTTGCTTCTTGCCATTTTATTTAAAAGTAGACTGTGATTACTTAAGAATGTTATTTAATTTGACCCTTGCTGATGCCTTTTCTTTGGAGAAAGAGGCCTATGGCTTATGAATTTGTACTTTTCATTGAGGTTAATTTCCTGAAGGAGCTTTTCCCTCTAGCATGTTGGTAGTCTTCAAGTACTGTTCAGTAGATTCTAAAAAGTTATGCAGGAAGACAAAAAACAAACTCCAGTCTAGTCTTATTTGTCCTCAGAAGTCAAGCAACAAAGTAAAAAGTGATGTTTTTGATGGAACTTTGTGAGCAGTCCACAAATAGCTAGTTTTAAGAAATCCACGAAGACATTAAATAATGTTTTAACATACAAAGTGAACACATGCACCAAAAACCATGTGAGAACTATGTCACTCTGAAGATAATACTGTACTCACCATATCCATCTCTTCTGGAGAGACTATAGAGAATGATGCTCTGAAGTAAGGGCTAGGAACTGAGGTATCAATATAGAAACCATTTCCAGAAACCAATAAGACCTATGAGAGGTTGTAAAAAATAAGTGATATTACCATTGAAGGAAAACTAAAAGAAAATATAAGTAAACCTAATGTCAGAGTAGGAAGGGACACTTTAAGGGCAGTTAAAGAAATCACAAGTGAAAAAATTATATAAAAATTTTGTATATCATACAATAAGCAAAAGTATATGATAGAAACTGGAGAAATGTTTACCATAATTATGGCCAATGGTATTTCTTTCCCACATATAAAGAATGCATATAAACTGAGAGAAAAACACTAAAGTTGAATTTTAATGTACAAAGGACAGCTTATTAAAAAACAAAATGGTAATAAACAAATAAATGTCTAATCTACCCAGAAAAGTAATATAAGTTCAAACAGTGTGATACCATGTCAAGTGATTTTTAAGGTGGGATCTGAAAGATAAGGTGTTGGCTTGGTAAAAAAATGGAAAACAGCATTTAGGGAGAAGATGTGAGTGTAAAAGCACTGAGATGGGAAGAAAATGGTATATTTAAGGAACTGAAAGGAAGTAAAAAATCTAATACACTGAGGCAATAAAAATGTTAACTAAGTATGTCACGATAGAATGGTGAGAAAAACTAACTGTTCTTGAAGACTGATGTGGCATAAACAAATTATTAATGGAGTCTTCATTTCCTTATCCTCCTGGGTATATGATATACACTATTTCCTAGCCTTTTCTTTTCATCTTTTCTTTTCTTTTTTTTTTAATTAATTTTTTTGTGTGTGCTGGGGAGTGAACTCAGGACCTCATGTATGCTAGGCATGCACTGTGCCACTGGGCTAACACTCTAACCCCCAGCCTCTTTACTTATATATGGCCATGTGAGCAAATCCTATCTAATGGGTGTGAGCCAAAGTCCTGGATGATACTTTTAGGCCTTGTCTATAAAAATGTTCCCATGTGTATTCCACCATACTCTTTTCATTTTGTAGCAATCATGGAATCCATGTGAAGACTGGAGAGCAAGAAGATGGTAGGGACCAGGGTCCTTGAATCACTTTTGGAGCACACATCTATCGATCACAGTTTTGAATTTTATGTGAAAGGTTATATTGTGTAAAGTCTTTGCTATTTTGGAGTTTTCCTTTATAGCAGTTTGTGTTAACTAGTGCAATCATGATCTTCATAAACATTAAGTAATTCCTTGTTGTTAAAAGCTACTATCTGCTAAAATAAGATGAATTGGGAGTGAAATGATTTGGACATCCTTGGGAAAAGATTTCAAGGAAGAAGATGGGTTTCTTTATCTTGATTAGTAAAATATGAAAGCCACCACTTCTTCCAATATAGTGCAAAAGCTTTGGGATGGGCTAGAAGCAAAGACCTGCAAGAGAAGGAGGAGGTGGTAATAAGCTCTTTGCAAGATGTCCAAAATCTGGGATAAGGTGGTGGTGGTGAAGTTGGAGATTATTTGGAAAAGGGAAAGGATCATACAGCAGGATATATAGAATAAATAAAGGCTAGAATAGCCAGATGCAGTGGTGCATGCCTGTAATCAGACTCAGAAGGCAGAGGCAGGAGGATCATGAGTTTGAGTTTGAGGCCAGAGGCAGCCTGTGTAATTTAGTGAGACCCTGTCTCAAAATAAAAAATCAAAGAAAGGGGCTGGTGGTACAGCTCGGTGGTAGAGTGCTCACATAGTATGCATAAGGTCCTGGGTTCAATCTCAAAATACTACAAATTTAAATAAATAAAATAAAAATAAAAATAGGTCAAAATAAAGAGGATAGTGAAGATATACAGCAATATATAAAGTCTACATTATTCTTAGCACTTAGAGATACATACCAATAATCAGCTATCAAAAGTTTTTGATGATAATGGAACTGATAGAAAATCAAAGAAAATATCAAATTGATTATTATATTAAACTGTATTCATTTTCTAGGAATGTAACTTAGTGGTAGAGCACTTGCTCAGGGTGTAAGAGGCCCTGGGTTTGATTTCAGCACCACAAAAAAACCAAACAAATAAATAAAATATATTAATTTGAAGTAAGTCAATTGAATATATATTAAGCCTGCAGCCATACCACTGTGGCATCTGATCCCATCAGATATCAAAAGCTAAGCGGGGTCGGACCTAGTTAGTACTTGGATAGGAGACCACCTGGGAACACCAGGTGCTATAGACTTGGGAGAAGGACCCGGCAACCTACTCCCAAAAAGCAATCAGCCACTGAAAACCTATGAATAGCAGAGAAGCACTGACAATAGTTTTGCCTGTTGTACATAGGGTCACTATGAGTTGGACACCGACTTGACAGCACCTAACAACAACAACAACAACAACAACAACAACAACAACAACATGTGCTGCAACTAGGATTAGAGCAATGAACAAGCATGAGTCCTGTCCTCAGGCAGATGGTTAGCGAGGACAATGACCTTGTCCAGGAAGTCTGTCTCTAGCTCTAACCTCTAGAGCAGCTTGTGTCTTATGCTCCAGCATGATGCCTTGGCCATTGTCAACCCAATCTGTTCTTTTATATTTATTGCCTCAAGACAAACATGATTCTAGAAATTGATTTCAAAGACTAAAAAACATGACAATGGAATTAAAATTTTTTTCTGGTGCTGGGGGTTAAACCCAGGGCATTGCACATGCTAAACTAGCACTGTACATTTGAGCTACACCCCTAGCTAGCCCTTGATTTTTTTGAGACATGGTCTTGCTATGTAGCTGAGGGTGGCATTGAACCCTCAATACTCCTGCTTCTGACTCCCAAGTGTAGGGGTTACAGTGGTATGCCAGCATGCATGGTGATAATGGAGTTAATTAATGGAGAAGGGAGAATTTATTTGGTTAATTGGAAAGTGACAGAAAAATTCATTTAGAATATTCAGATTAATCAATATCCACAAGTGAAATTTAAGTAGACTTATAATTTAAGTATGGAACAAGAAAAGGAAAAACCAACATGAGCTAACATTAACTAGAAAAATATCAAGATATAAACATTTCAGTGTAATTTTAGCTATGTAAAGTAATTGCCCAGACCAAATACCAGAAAACTCCATTCTTATTCTAACTCACACCCTTTCAATAATTTTACAGGGTTACAAAATCAGATGCAGATTAGAATTGTATGCTATGACAAACCCAATCCACACTCAATTCTAATCTGCATCTGATATTGCAGCCCTCTAGAACTGTTGAAAGGATGTGTATTAGATTTGTGAATATACAGTGTATACAAGTTCTAGAAAATAGACAGTAAATGGTTACAATATCTAGAAGGTGAAATGATGGGGTATATAAAATTTTTTCATTATGCTTTCATTAATTTTCTAAATTTCCTGCCATGAGTATATTTACTCACATAATCATGACAAAAATTCCGTCCATTTCAAATACTAATGGGCATTCTAATACTTATTGATCACTTACTATGTGACAGGTATTAGTCTAAGGGCTTTACACATATAACTCATTTAATCATCACAGTAACCCTCTAAGGGTGAGATTCTTACTGTCTCTATTCTACAGATAAAGCCCAGGGAAGGTAATTTACCCAAAGCCACATGTCCAGGGAGGAGTGGAGCTGTATTAAAGCTCATAGAGTGTGGCTCCAGAATTGCTGGTAGACACCAAGCTAATCATGGGCTGAGATGATTTACTATACTCCCATCAATTTAAACCAGCTGAGTAATTATTTAACCCATTGTTTTTTTACAGTTTTAAGGATGAGACAACATACTAATATTCAAACATTAGGAATTGGGTGATGGGCAACAACAACAAAATCTCTTTTTAATTTTATTCAAAAAATCAAAGAAAAGGCAAAGCTTTTCTTTAGGCCTCCCCTTTCATCTACCTCCCAGTTTTACCTCCTTCTCAAGGGCTTTTTCTTCAATCAGTTGTTGTACGTCAGGAACGCCCTTAATTTTAACCCATAAAAACATTCCAGCCTTGGGAACATGCCATTCTGCTAAACCTACAAAGGAAGAGAAAAGAATCTTCTGAAGACATTTCTGATGATATCAAACATAGGGTTCCATGACACAGGTGGAGTGATTTTAAACTAATATTCTGAAAGAAGTTCCTTCAGTGGCAGCGTTTGAAAAAAACCTAACTTTATGAGCCCTGAAAATTGATGTTTTGGGTTGATTTCAAAGAGTTAGTGTGGGTGAAAGAGGTTAGGAGAGAGACAATAGCTCCTGTGCGCACATTTATAGCCGCAGTCAGTCTTTGCAAGAGCAAGAACTCTATTGCTTCTCTCTTTCACACAGTTAGGCCCCCACCTAAGACAAATATGGCTGTTTCAAGTTTAAGGTGGGATTCTTCAGCTCTTTCTGGAGTCTTCTGATGTTTCAATAAATCTTACCATCCATGTAAATATTAGAAGTTCAATAGAGTAGTTTAGATTAATTCATTATGAAAAAAGTGCTTGAAATTCAAGACTTCTATTGCTTCTATAGACTTTATGTTTCATTGAGTATTAGTACAGACAAACCAAAGAGAAGAAAAGATAATTGTTTTGATTTTGATTGTTGTTGTTAGGTGCTGTTGAGTTGGGTCTGACTCATAGGGTTTTCAATGGTTGATTATTTTGAGACTGTGGATTTCCACATTGTTCTCCCATTTTTGCAGTTCAGGTGATCGAACCTGGGTCCTCAGAGAAGGCAGCATAGCACTCTGCCAACTGAGCTAAACCCTAGCCCTTGATTTTAATTATCTTTTTTTTTTTTTTTTTTTTTTGTGGTACTGGGGGTTGAACTCAGGGCCTCGCGCCTGCACGCTTTGCAAGTGCTGGACCACTGAGCTGCGCCCTCAGCCCCCCCC